>JBBPKI010001504.1:0-12117 GCA_038089155.1 Nevesoporus exiguus
AAATGTCCACAGCATTCCACCCTCAGATGGACAGACAAACAGAAAGGGTCAATAGAGAACTTCAACAATACTTTCAGTTGTTCACAGCTGAAAAACAAGATAAATGGGCAGAATGGCTCCCCCTGGCACAATTTTCATATAACAATCACCAGCATTCAGCCACCAAAAAGACACCATTCAAGGTTACTAAGACCTACAAACCATGAATGGGTATTGAACCCATAATTACCAAGAACAAGACATCTTCATCTTTTGCACAGGACTTCTTCAAGACACTTGAGCAAACTAGAGAATATCTTGAAAAGGCTCAAATTTCAATGAAAAAACAGGTGGATAAACACCACTCCAAGGTTCCAGACTTGACAAATGAAGACATGGTCTGATTGTCAACTGAGAACATCAAACTCAATCAGGCCTTGAAGAAACCCACTGAACAATGGATCAGCCCTTATGAAATCCTTCAATTTGCAAGCCCTAACACTGTCATGCTGAAATTACCATCCACCCTGCAAATTTACCCCACTGTTAACATTTCAAGGATTAAACCTTACAAAGAATGCCTTGAAAATCCACCTGTAGTTGCCCCAGGACCCATGGTGGGCACATGAGAAGGAATTCCAGAATTTGAAGTCAACTATATGGTTAATTCTTGACTTAAAGAATGATCTCTGGAGTTCTTAGTACACTAGAAAGGCTATGACAAGGAAGACCAAACATGGGAACCTCAGAGCCATTTATCTAATGCCAAAAAGGCTATAAAAGACTTTTATGCTTTGAACCCAGTGGCACCCTGCAAACTTCGAATGCTTCAAACAGACTTTGATTCACTTTTCATTTCTTACCATAATATTACAGAACCCTCCCAGGTTCCCTTTAATTGCATGGAATGTGATTTATAGAAGGGGGGTAATATTACAATTTCTCATCTTATCTAATCTTATCAAATCACATGACCTTCATCACATGACCATGTGACATCTCACATGACCAAGTCTAGGTCAAACCATTCACTTCATTCACATTCATTCTAGACTCTTGTCTGCCTTGCTTTCTTAATCACCATTATTCTAGACCATGACATCATTAATGATGTAGTACATTAGTCAGTATTCCAAGACCTGCCCTAAATACCTGTAGTAGTATATATTTTGAATCCAAACAACAATAGGACTTCAGTCAAGTCCTGGTTGATTTCCCTCATCCTCTTGATCTCTTAACAAGGCTAGTGATTGTGGTGACCAAAGCCTTGAGTGGATTAGGTTGCCAACATCTTCAGACTTCCTGATAAAGTCAGCAGGCAGAGTAGACTTGAGCTTGGACTTCAACAACATAGGTGATGGCAAGCAAGTCAGGGGAGCAGAACTATTCCAATTGTGGGGGAGGGGTTTTAATAAGGAGATAAACTGCTGGAATGACCTTCCTGCCTCAGTTTCTCCTGGTTGATCAATAGGTATCTCCTTTTCTAAGGAGTCTTCTGGTGTGTGAAAGGTGGATATCTGGGCTGACCAGGCAATGGTGTGTTATAAAGTGGAAAAGTTGTGGTGGGGATCCCTTGGGCTTTTAGAGCAGGGAGTTCTGGCAGAGGAGCCAGTGACTCTGTGAGAGTGTCATGGATCTATGGTGAGTCTTTCTTAGGGAAGAAGACAAAGGGGACCAGCCAGTTTTTTTGTAATGTAAAGCAGACATGGAGCATAGCTTCTGATTAAACATGAGGTTCTTCTTTATTCAAACTTCCTAAGGAGGCACTCATGAAGAGGCACTACATCTTAGACAAGGCAAGACTCTTAGAAGAGGCAGGGGTGCTCAGATGTCAACATAGATTGCATAGAACTGGCTAGAGAATACAGTACAGGAAGAGCAGCTACTTATAGACTACACAGTGGCACATGGACCAAGTGGCAGAGCAATGTCTGTGTAAAATGATCAAGGGATGATGGAAACACACTACCCAAAAGAGAGGTAGCAGTGTTGGAGGTATAGTCTGCAGCAGATGCCAAAAGGGGATATTACAACAAGAGAATAAGGCAGATACCATTAGAATACAGAATGAGGAGGAATGGGACATAGACTTCATAGGTGAATGGGCCCTCTCTTAGTTGAAGGAAGAATAAAAGTAAGAGGTGCCCCAGAAGGAATAAAACTGCAACACCAGCATTCCACTTGCCTTGTGCCTCTTGTTGTCCTGCTTGTCTTCTTGGTTTAGTCCTAGTTCAGCACTGCCTTAGGTGTTTGTAACATAGAGGCTGATGAGAATACTACTGGGTGCCACTTGTCTTCTTGTTTAATAGAGAGGACCATGCCTGTAGCAAAGTCTAATGCATTGGTCTCTATGTGGAACTTGCTATCATTATCTGGATATGTGAGTATTTGTGCCATGGTGAAGCTTCTTTTTAGGGAATCAAAAGCTTCCTGTTCTTTGGTATCTCATTTCCATTTTTGGTCTTTCTTTGTGAGATCATTCAAGGGGCATGAGACTTTCAAGAAGTCTTGAATGAATCTCCAGTGGTAATTTGCAAGTTCTAAGAAGCTTCAGACTTCTTTGACATTTTACCTTTCCTTTCTCCATTTTAATCCCTTTGATGTTTACTACCATTCTGAGGAATTCTACCTCCTTCTACTTAAAGATGCACTTTTCTGGTTTTAGAAATAGATTGTGGTCCTTTAACCTTTTTAGGACGTCTTGGACAATTTTATTGTATTCTGTTTCATTGTCTGTTTTGGTAAAGATCATCATGTCATTGATATACATGATGACTACTCCTTCCATATCAGCAAAGATCTCATTCATCATTTGCTGAAATGTAGCAGGAGCATTGCACTGCCCAAAGAACATCACTGGAGGTTCATATGCTTCAGAATGTGAGACAAAGGTAGCTTTCCATTCATCTCCTTCTTTCATCCTTATATTATTGTAACCCCATTGAAGGTCTAACTTAGTGAAGAGCTTCACCCCTTGGAGCTTATCCACCAATTGGCTTATTAGTGGTAAGGGGTAATTGTTTTTGATGGTCCACTCATTGAGATATTGGTAATCTTGGACCAGTCATTTCTTTCTGTCTTTTTTTGGTATAAAAAAGATGGGAAGTTTGAGGGGATCAGGACAGTCAAATATAACCCTTTTTGGTTTGTTCTTCAATAAATCTCTTAAGCTCTTCTATTTCATCCTTACTCATTGGGAATATTTTAGCCTTTTTTTGGTTGAAAGCCAAGCTTGAGCTTTATCTCATGATCCCAAGATTTCCTTAGAGAGAGTTGTTCAGATTCTTTCTTACTGAAGACATCTAGGAAATGATGGTATTCTTTTGGAACTATTTCTTCCAATGTTGGTTCCTTAGATTTTGACTTCTTAAGATTCTTGATGAACTGGTGCATGGTCAAAGTGTGATTTAGTTCTTCTTCTTCCTCTTTTGCCAGTTGAGCTCCTCAGCCCAACAGCATGTAGTAGGATTGAGGGCATCATGCCATTTTAACTTCTTCTTTTTTCCAGTCAATGGTTGGATTATATTTTGCCAACCATATGTTACAATTCTTTCCTTACACCCTGGCCTTCTTCTTATCTCTGAATGCATTCCTTTCATATATCCGCACCCACACACAAAATACCTATGTTTTCTTGTTATCTTCTCCCTTGATGAGTATGACTATTCCTTTACTGTTTCCATTCTTACTTAATCTTCTCCTCTTTGGACAATTACCTCCTAACAGCATTCTCTCGCACACTGTCATGATTCACCTAGCCACCCACAGTAGTTCTCTCTTGTTCTTTTCTATTCCATTGCCTTCTATTTCTTTCTATGCCTACCCTTATCTTGGTCCATGCGCATTCTTTGGACTATAAAGTAGCTGGCTACCTGCTTGTAAACCCCAAGCTAGACCTGCACAATTCCACTTCCTCTAGTCTGGACTTGCCTTTGCCTGAACAGTCACCTCAACTGTTTCCTCTTGCCTCTTAGCTTGTTGTGAGACATTGTGCCTCTTTGTGAGTGCCTCCTTGCAAAGAGTCCTTGTTGTTCACAGTCCAGAAGGACATGCTCCGTAACAAAAGGTCTAGCTTTTCCTTTTCCCCTCCTACCATCAGAGTAGGGAACCCCTTGTCAAAATGTTGTCACTGCCTTGAAGAATCTCTGGGTTGCCTAACCCAAATCATCCTCCTGAAATACTGCGTTGTCACAACGCTTTATTGGAACAAGCTATCCGCAGATCCATTGCTAGAGGAGAGCCCTCTGAGCCTGAACCAATTGAAGTTGAAGAACCAGAGCCTGCTGTCGGACCTGGAAGTTCTTCTGATCCTTGGGCTGCACCTGTCCCACAAATAGCACATCGTCCTGAGCATAACACTTCCACTGCTCTCCTGCTTTCAGCCTATACTACCCCAACACCCGTTGTATCTGTTCAACCAATCTATTCACAACCACCTCGTCATCCTCCTTCCCCAGATCCTTCTGATAACAAAGACTCTGACGAAGATATGTCCTCCAAGCCCATAGAAATCAAGATTGGTGTCCCTGCCAACTATGATGAAGATTCCTCCTCCACTGAGTCATGGATCCTTTCAGTAGATACCTACCTTCTGATCAACAAGGAGATCTATACCTCCGATGATCGCCAGGTAGCATTTGCACTCTTATACATGAAGAAAGATTCTGCCCTTGCCTGGGCTACTGTTATCTGCCAGGAGGCTATGAATAAGTCTCCCCCTTCCTTTGAAACGTACAAGGACTTTAAAGCCGCCTTCCAGGTAGCTTTCAAACTCATTGATTCATCCGCTGACGCCATGAAGAAGCTTGTCGCTCTGCAACAGAATGCTGTCTCCGACCTGCATAAATATGTATATGAGTTTCGCATCCTATCCACCACTGCTGCCCTCACCAATGACCTTGCCCTGATTGGTCTTTTTGAACAAGGCCTACACCAGTACCATTGCTCCAGAATGGCTGGACTGGAGACCATGCCAAAAAAGATCTCAGACTGGTACTCTAAGGTTGAGCAGTTCGAAGCCAATCAGATTTGAATGGCTCCCAGAGTTACCACTACCACCACAAGGACCGTCCCCGCTCACACCTTCCCTCTGAAATCTTTTACCCCTCACACCCCTACCAGAGATCCTAACACTATGGACATTGATGCCCTGAATCTGTTCCCTGATGAATGAAAGCAATGCTTGGATAACAAGCTGTGCTTCATTTGCAAACAGAGTGGCTGTTCCACTAGAAACCATCCCAATCAGTCGACCTCTGCTCCACCTCACCCCCCTTGCAACCCCAATAGAATTTGTGCTGTGCAGACATGGCCCAATAACAACTTGACGCAGTATATCAACTCCCTCACCACTGGAGGGAAGACTACTCAACAGATCCTCCAGGAACTGAAGCAAAGCTTCAAGCCCATCCAGGAATCCATTGCCTCTATTACTGAAGTAACTGAGGATTTTTGAGAAGGAGGAATGAGTCGACACTACCCCTCCATAGAATCACCCATGTAACCTTGTCATCTGAATCAGAAAAGTCTATTCGCATTTACATCAGACTCTCTTATGAAACAAAAACCGTTGATACTACCACACTTATTGACTGTGGAGCCACTGGAACATTCATTGACCATCAATTAGCCAAAAGACTTGGCCTCCCCTTCCACCCTCTTGCCAAACCTATACAAGCCCTGAACATTGATGGCACTGCCAATCAAACTGGCACTATCCGCTTCCATTCCAATGCCACTGTCATTTTTCCTGAATGAACTGAAGTTCTCCACTTCATGATTATCGGTCTTGGAAGACCCCAGATCATTCTTGGGATGAACTGGCTTGCTGACCGCAATCCCACCATTAACTGGAAAAGCAGAACTCTTTCCTTCCCAGAAGAACCTCTCCCCATGAATGACGATACCTCCGAATGATATCTCCTCCGATGGTTAGGATTGGATGATAATAGGAATATCAAGTTAGGACTGGTAGAAAGAAATGCTTGGCTGACTGCCAAAACCATATGCAAAACCACTATCGCCACTGAGATTGCTCAAAAAGATGTCAAGAAAGAAGTTACCCTCCCTGAACCGTATGCTGACTTCTCTGATGTCTTTGAAGAAAAGAACCACAACATCCTCCCCCCTCACTGCCCTTATGACCATGTCATCGAGCTTAAAGACTCCTTTGTTCCTAAGTAAGCCAAAGCTTATGCTCTAAACCATGCTGAGATGGAAGCTTGTAGAGCTTTCATCGATGAACATCTTTGCACAGGGCGAATCATTGAATCCCAGTCACTGCAAGCATCCCCTCTCTTCTTTGTCCCAAAGAAAGATGGATTGCTTCACCCTTGTCAGGATTATAGGTACTTAAATGAGCATACTGTCAAGAATGCCTACCCACTTCCCCTCGTCTCCGACCTCATCGATCAAATGAAGAACTCTAGATACTTTTCTAAGTTCGACATCTGCTGGGGATATAACAACATCCGCATTTGCGAGGAAGACCAGTGGAAAGCTGCATTCATCACTCCTCTCAGTCTTTATGAACCTACTGTTATGTTCTTTGGACAGTGTAACTTGCCACCCACTTTTCAAGCCTTCATGAACTGGGTCTTTCAAGACATCACCCCTGAAGGGTGGCTCAAGATCTTCATGGACGATCTCAGAGTTTACTCCTCTACTCTTTCTGACCATATTAATCACACTCGTCGTGTTCTAGCATGCCTCCGAGAGCATGGGCTAACGCTCAAACTCTCCAAGTGCACCTTTGATGCTCCAGAGATTGAGTATTTAGGAATTATTGTAGGAAATGGACAAGTATGCATGGATCCTGTCAAACTCTCCGCTATTGTCAAGTGGCAACCCCCATCCACTGTTAAAGCCATTCGCTCTTTCCTCAGTTTTTGTAACTTCTATTGAAAGTTTATCCCCAACTTCACTGATATCACTACCCCCCTTAACCTCCTCACCAAGAATGCCCAGCCTTGGACTTGGCAGGATGCCCAGAAAGCTGCTTTCCTCCAACTAAAAGATATCTTTTCCTCTGCCCCAGTGCTTGTTCTCCCAGACATGTCCAAACCATTTTTCCTCATGACCGATGCCTCTCTTTTCACTGTCGGAGCTATCCTTATGCAAAAGGATACCAATGGTGATTCCCATCTGTGCACCTACTACTCTCACACCCTCAATGATGCAGAACGAAACTATGACATTTATGACAGAGAACTCCTCACTGTTATCGATTTGGAGGAATGGCAACAGTATCTCCTTGGGACTGAACATCCAGTCACTATCTTTACTGATCATAAAAACCTCTCCTTTATGAAAGCCCCCCAGAAGCTCTCCCGTTGCCAAGCTCACTGGAGCCTCTTCCTTCAGGAGTATCATCTTCTCTGGACCGTGCTCCCCAGGACTGCAATGACTCCTGCGGATGTGTTATTCCACTGTCATGATGTTGATACATCCTCAGACAACATCCACCCCATTCTTTCCAACCCGGAAATTATCTCTGCACTCGACCTCACACTCACCTCTAAAATTGCCAGCTCCTCAGCCAAGGATCCACTTGTCCTTGAAGCATTACATGCCATGGAGAAGTCCCTCCCCCTCTTCCCTTGTTCTTCCCTTGCTGACTGGCATTATGACACTCCCCACCTTTACTACAAAGGGTGTCTCTTCATTCCCCCTGACACACGACATGAACTCATTTCATCCCTTCACTCCTCTCCATCTGGAGGCCATGAAGGTCTCTTTCGCACCTATGCCCGCCTCTCTAGGGATTATTGGTGGCCTGGTATGCACTCCTTCATCTCCCACTTCATTGCTGTTACGATTTCACCTCTTATCTTATCTTATCAAGTCACATGATCACTTGCACGTGACCGTGAGAACTATCACATGATCAAGTCTAGATCATTCCCTTTCACTTCAATCACATTCATTCTAGATCCCTTATCTACACGCTTCTTTAATTACCGATGTTCCAGACCCTTATCACTAATTCCGCTCCACAGTGACGTAGCACTGACATCATACCTTAGTAAGATATCTCACACCTGCCCTAAAGTACATTGTAGTATATAATCTGAATGTCATCAACGACCGGACTTCAGTCAAGTCCTGGTTGATTCTCCTGGATCTTCCTCTTGTGCTCTATAGCAAGTCTAGTAGTGTGACTGAAGCCTTAACAGGTCTAGGTTGCCAACATTAGGACTTGACTACTCACTCTTCCCTCACACTACACTCTTACCTCGCCGTCATTCGCGACAACCCCGGACCCTAGGGGCAAAGGGAATCTCTTGATACCTACTACCTTTACACTTCACGCGCACTTGCGCTCTGATTACCTTTTATGTATACCCCGGCTATACGCTGGTGAAGGTCGACTTAGCCTTAAGCGGTCATCAAGGGGTGAGCTCGAGAGCTCTTAATTGGTTTAAACACCGCCTCCGCACGTTTCACTTCGAAGGAGCTTAGGCTCATGTCCACGTGAGGCACATTTATTTTAGAATTACTAAGTACACAGTGGTCTACTGGTGTAAGAGCAGTCTTGTGCCCACCAGCCCACTTACGATTACGTTTTCGAAGACTCGAGTCGAGGAGGCTATTGTCCCGATCAAGTAGAAGTTGGTGTTGACAAAGGTCCACACTTCTTTCCTTTTTCATACGAATGTTCCCAAGAGATCCCGCCAAGTCCGAGGAGATCGAGGTTCGCCTCTCCGAGGAAACGCAAGTCGGTCCAAATTACGAATACCACCGACAAGCGTCTTTTGACCCAAACGATGAATACTACGATGACCAAGGAGGTCATCACTTTAGAACACCAAGGACTCCTACCCCTGAGGTAGAAGAAGAATCAGACTCGGAATACTCTCCCTTCCCAGCTAGGGAAGATCAAGACGGTTGGCTTCATTATCAACCACCAAACCCCCACTTCGGAGTACCTGACCCACTCCCAAGACAAGCCCTTTTCGAAAGAGAAGATCTCCTCCCTTACTTCCTAGACGTCATCAGAGACAACCTTGACTTCGACGAAGATCTACTCTTATACTTCCAAGTCACCCCTGAAGAAGCGGCCCGCTTTAGAAGGCAAATACTTTCAGTCCAACTTTACGAGGACCCAAGACCCCGCCAAAGGCAAGAAATAGGCCTTCTCGCTCAGTTAAGAGACGGACTATTAGCTTTACAAAATCTCCGAACCCCATCCCTCTCCCCCACACCAGAACCGGAAGTAACTCCAGTTCCCGAAGAAGCACATAACGTCGCGGTACCCATACAGAGACCCGCTCCCCTTCATAGACTCCAAGACAGACGAATCCTTCGAGCACCACCTCGAAGACCAACCCTCATTCCCCAACCAGATCAGCCCATCTCCTCCTGCACCAGGAGCCATGGCAACCGAAGAGGCCGTTCAAGCCCTTACTGAGCTTGTGGCTAACCTACAAGCACAAATCCGCACCCTCCAGAGAGCAGCAGGGGTGCAGGAAACAAGGAATGTAGAAGTAAAAGTCAATAAAAAGGTGGAATCAGTACCGGAGCCAGGAAAGTTCGATGGGGCCAAAGAGAGATATGACGGGTGGAAACTACGAATAAAATTGTATCTAGATGCAAACAAGGAAACATTTACCAACAACCGAGAGAAAGCCATCGCCATCCTAACTCAAATAAGCCCAAAAGAAGGGGAAAAGGACCTTCATGGAGCAGAACAATGGGCGAGACAATCGCTCACGAGGTTTATGGATGGAGATGCAGCCTGGCCAGACGACACCACTCTTTGGGATGTAATGGACCAAAGGTTCAAAGCGGTAAACATGGTAGATGAAGCAAGAATGCGTCTGGAAAGATGCAAACAATACCACAACGAGGGAATCCAAGACTTCCTTACAAGGTGGCTCGGCCATTATTATGATACCAAAGGAAATCCAGCAGTCGATGACCCAAACGGAGTACGGCTGTTGGAAAAGGCTGTCGATGCGAACATTATGCAACAAATATTCTACAACGATCAATGGAAGGACTGCATTCAAGACTATGTAGAAGTCTTGTTGAAAAAAGGAAGTAGCATGGAATCTTTCAAATTAAGAGGAAAAGATTCTTCCAATCCAGGACAGTCTTCCCAAGGGAATCATCGAGAAGGCCAAGCCCGCACGTACGGAGGAAGAGGTCAACCAATGGAAATTGGCGCAATGGCAAAAAGAAATACTTGCTTCAATTGCCAAAAAGATGGACACTTCGCTAGGGATTGTAAAGATCCAAAGCGAGAATGCACAGAATGCAAGTTCTTAGGCGGTCGACACAAAATGGACTGTCGAAAGAAGAATGTAGGAGGAGGACGACGCCCTCAAGTAAGGGCGATGAATGAGAAGAAAGAAGAAGAGAAGAAAGAAGAAGCATCGCCAGAAAAGGCAATCAAAGGAATGGACTATGAGGCGATGAAAGCCTACTTTTTTGACTTACACGATACCGAAATGAAGAAGCAGGGAAAAGGATATGGCAACTGAGGGATCTGGGACCTCAGAAGCCGAAAGAAAACCTACTAAGTACAAAGAACAGTTTCTCTTCACTTTCTTCCTCTGTACAAAATGGACAAGACGACGACGATTACGACTCTTCTTCTACATGTTACTCTTCAGAATCAGATAGTCCTATTTATAGAGTACACTTACCATCAACCGAGACCGGGTCTCCACAAAAGGAGCTTGCTGCACGGGATTGCAGGCTTAATTCGGTCAAAGAAAACAAAAAAAATATTTATGAGGAAAGTTTCCCAGAACGAGTACTCCTATGAAACGCAAAGGTGCAATATGAAATCCTTATGGATATCTCAATTGCACATCCCACCACCAAGAACAAGCGACACGCTTGTAAAGCCCTCTTGGATAGTGGAGCCAATGAAGTCTTTATAGACAAACAATGGGCTGAACAAATCAAATTACCATTAAGGAAGATGGATAAAGAGATCCCAGTCTTCAATGTGGACGGAACAAAGAATTCTGCTGGAGCAGTCACCCACCAAGCAGAAATTATCCTCGATTACCAAGGACACCGCGAACGCCTAGTCGCAGAAGTCACAACCCTAGGCAAAAATAACATGATCCTTGGCTATACATGGTTGGCAAAGCACAACCCAACCATTGATTGGTCAAAAGGAGAAGTCAAAATGGCAAGGTGCCCAAGGTCCTGCTATATGCTTTCGGACCGAGGAACCCACTTGGCACAAGAAGAAGAAGAAGAACTTAAGCATGCTTCGACCGTGCACAAGTTTATCAAAAATCTAGAAGTGCCTAAAAAGAAGGAACTAACTTTAGAAGAAATGGTTCCAAAAGAATATCACCACTATTTGGACGTCTTTAGCAAAAAAGAGTCCGAGCGACTTCCCTTAAGAAAACCATGGGATCACGAGATAAAGCTTAAGCCTGGCTTTCAACCCAAAAAGGCAAAAATATTCCCCATGAATAAGGACGAAATGGAAGAGCTAAAGTCCTTCGTGGAAGAACAAACCAAGAAAGGGTACATTAGACCCTCACGCTCTCCACAAACAAGTCCCATCTTTTTCATCCCAAAGAAAGACGGAAAGAAACGACTAGTCCAAGATTACCAATATCTCAACGAATGGACAGTCAAGAATAATTACCCCTTACCACTCATAAGCCAATTGGTGGACAAGCTCCAAGGGGCGAAGCTCTTCACTAAACTAGATCTTCGATGGGGCTATAACAATATACGAATAAAAGAAGGAGACGAATGGAAAGCGGCATTCGTCTCTCACTCAGGAGCCTACGAACCTTTAGTAATGTTCTTTGGCCAATGTAACGCTCCCGCCACGTTCCAGCAAATGATGAATGAAATCTTTGCTGATATGGACGGTGTCGTCATAGTGTATATCGACAACATAATGATCTTCACCAAAACGGACGACGAAAAAGAACACGATAAGATCGTCCAGGAAGTGCTCAGAAGGCTAAAGGAACACGATCTATTCTTAAAGCCAGAAAAGTGCTTCTTTAAGCAAAAAGAAGTTGAATTCCTTGGAATGGTCGTAAATACCGAGGGAATCAAGATGGAGAAGGGAAAGGTGGAAGCCATCCTAGAATGGCCAACACCTAAGAATGTTAAAGGAGTCCAGAGCTTCTTGGGACTCGCAAACTACTATAG
>JBBPKI010001505.1:1281-12099 GCA_038089155.1 Nevesoporus exiguus
TGACCTGGAAAGTTGGAGTCTGAATAAATATTTTTCTCTTTTATTTTGACCAAATTAAGCCTGCACTCCCATGCAGCAAGCTTCTTGCTTGGAGATCTAGTCTTAGTGGATGGTAGATGTACTCTATAAATAGGAGATTTTGGTTCAGAGTCAAAGGAGTAACATGTGGAAGAAGTGTCTGTATTGTTGTTGAAATCTTGTCCATACTGTACATAAGGAGAAAAAGAAGAGAAATGATTTTGTGTGTTTAAGAGGTTTTCTTTTTCTGGCCTCTGAGATCCTAGATTTTTCAGTTGCTGTACTCTTTTCCTGCTCTCTTCATCTCTGTATTGTGGAGATCAAAGAAGTATGCTTTCATAGCTTCAAAGTCCATTCCTTTTATTGCTGCTTCTTCTCCCTGGGATTCTGTAGCAGCTTCTTTTATATCTTGCAAATTTTCATTTCCTATAGTGCAAACTTGAGGCAGTTGCAAAGCCTCCATGCTATGTTTTCTGCGATTGACTTTATGCCCTCCTCTTAGGAATTTGCACTCAGTGCACTCCTTCTTGGGCTTTGGGCAGTTCCTGGTGATATGTCTGTCACCAATGCAGTTGTAACACTTCAAATTCATACTGACAGCTCCTATCTCCATTTGCTGTCCTTGGCCTCCATATGTTCAGGCTTGTCCTTCCTAGTAAGTGTTTCCTTGCAAAGACCCTTGTTGGGCCTTCTCTGTTTTGCAGAGGTTGAATGACTCCAGTCTTGAATCTATTTCTTTGGCTTTGTCTATATAGTCCTGGATATAGGTCTTCCTTTCTCTGGAGTAATATAGTTGCTGTGCTAAGTTTTTTTTGAATGCCTTTTTGAGAAGGCACACTCTATTGGAATCTGCTTTGGAGGGGTCTCCTCCAGTATCATAATAGTAGCCTAGCCATCTGGTGGTGAATGACTGGGCACTTTCTCCTAGCAAATGTTGACACCATTCTAACTTGCTTCATGCTTTTCTTTTTCATTTACTGATTTGAATTGTGAAATAAGAACCTTTCCAATGGTTTCTTTAGTGGGCCAGTTGTCTGTGACCATGATGTGTGTCATATCCATCAACTCCAGTCCCTCTGAGTCAACTCCAGCCCAGTTACTCTGGCTGCACACATGTTCTCTAACTCCAGATTAACTCTGTTTGTCCTCTGGTTCGTTCTTGCTCAATATTATAGATCTTGACTTCAGACCTTTTCCAATATGTTCTACCTTGACATCTCTCAATATGTTCCCCTATGACATCTCTCAATATGTTCCCCTATGACATCTCCATTTCCATTTCATCTTGACATCTCTATTTCCATTCTATCTCAACTCCTCTGTCTATGTTTGATCTTGACATCTTGACTTCAGTTTCACTTACCTAGTTACCTTTGTGCCTGCACACATTGTAGGCTTACCAAATCTCATCTCTCTTAGTATGTAAACTCTCTACTCTGTTTGTAGATACCTCAGTTTGAATCTCAACTTAACCTTGTCTTAATCAGATGTTCTCCTCTTGAGTCCTAGACTCTCCTCTGAACTCCGACCTTTAGTAAATTTGGGACACTGGACCTCTGCAAGGGCACACCACATAAGGTGAAGCCAAGTCCCATTTGACTAACCTAACTCCAAAGTCCAGAGTTAGTCTGGAGTTCATCTCCAGTGTTTAACAATATGACAGAGTTGTTGTCTAGCCCATTGGCTTGCTCTATTCTTGTCCTTTCCCCTGTTTTAGGTCCCATTCTGGAAAGGATGGCAATGACCTTCTGCTCATCTGTCACAAACAATTCTGGATTGCTTTTAATATACAGTGACTTCCAAAATCACTGCAATGTTTGACTATTTTGCAGTAGTGGAAGTTGTCATATCCCATGCCATTCCATCCATCTCCAACCCCTTTGGCCCCAACTCCAGTCATCTCCTATCAACTCCTGCCAACTCCAGCCAACTCCGACTCTCTCAGTCCATCTCTATTCCTCCATGCTCAGAGTTCCATTCCTCCACTCAGACCAACCTGTGCTTGGACTGGTATTCAGTTATGTATGCTCTGCCATCTCTGACTGGTCCCTCCAGGACAGCCTGTTGTACTTTAAATTCCACCTCTACATTCCCAAGCTGGCCCACTATATGCTAGTATCCACCCTGCATAAATCTCCTTCTGATGGCCACAAAGGGATCTTCCACACCCAATAACACCTTGCCCAGGACTACTGGTGGCCAGGTATGGGCACTTTCATCTAATGATTCGTCACTGGCTGTGTCACCTGTCAAATGCATAAGGTTAATATCCACCCCACTGTTCCCCCCCTCTCTTCCCTTCTGTCCTCCACCACCCACCCCTTTCAACAGATCTTGATCAATCTAATCACAGGCCTCCTGAAGGTGGATTCCTTTGATGCCATTTTGGTCATGGTTGACCATGGCCTTATGAAGGGGGTAATTTTCATCCCTTGTTCAAAAAGTATTGATGCCAAGGGCATTGCCAAACTATCCTACACTATGATCTTCCCACGATTCAGTCTCCACAATACTTGCATCTTCAACAGAGGCCTACAATTTGCCTTGGCCTTTGCCCAAGAACTTGCATGCCTCCTACAGTTCAACCTTAAGCTATCCTCCACATATCATCCACAAACTGATGGAGAGACTGAACGAGTCAACCAGGAACTGGAGATCTACCTTCACATCTTTTGCCAAGAAAGACCAGAAGACTGGGTAAAACTTCTTCCTACCACTAAATTCTCCCATAACTTCATAGTCCACTCTTCCACAAAACAACCCCCTTTCTAACTAATGATGGGATATCTCCCTCATGCTTACCCTTCTATTGGAAAGACCTTTATCCCCACCATAGAAACCCATCTCTCCCTGATCTCCAAGAGACATGATGAAGCCTTGGCTGTCCATCTAAAAACACAGCAGTTCATGAAGGAGTGCATCACTTCTAACTTCTGACTCTGGAAAGTCAGCAATAAGATATGGCTGGAAGCCACTAATTTCCGCTTTTCCTACCCCATTTGGAAACTTGCCCTAAAAGAGAAGGCCCCTTTGAAATCACCAAAGTTCTATCCCCCATCACCTACTGGCTGAAACTCCCTCCTATGTGAAAGATTCACAACGTTTTCCATGCTTCCCTCCTTTTCCCTTACAGAACCATGGCAGAACACAGCCCAAATTTCTTATGCCCACCTCCTGATCTCATCAATGATGAGAAACAATACAAAGTCAAGGCTATCCTTGCCCATTGAGGAACAGAATCCAAAAGAAGATACTTGATCAAATGGCTTGGTTACCCATCATCAGAAAATACCTGGGAATCAAAGAGTAATCTCCACTCGGCCTCTGATCTTTTGATTGAATATAAGGAGAATCATCAGGCTGCCTGATGGTAGATGTCTGACTGAACCTTCCTTTGCCTCCTCCTGTGCATTTATACCCTAAGCATCTTCATAGCCCTCATTCTGTCTGCTCTCCTCTTCTTTCACCTCTGCAAAAAACTTTCCTGCTCCCCACCTACTCTGTCTTAATCATGTCCCTTGACCTTGCCATCCATACCACTGCCTCTTGATGAGTCCATGCAGCATTTCTCCCTCCCTTCTAGCAGCAACTTCTCTATTTAGCCTTGCTGGCCTTCCTACAACTCCTTGTAGATTTAGAATAAACCCCTGTAGTGTATATGTCTCCACTTCTTATCTCTCTCTTCACTGCCATTACCATATTGAACACCACTTCAGTCTACCTTTCTCATGTTTCAGAAGGTGTTTTATTTTCCAATCCCTTAGTTCAAGGCTTTCATCTTGGTCTCTTCTGCATGCAAGGAGTCTTGCTTGAAGCACTTCTTGTAGCTGACATTGATGGAGCCATTCTGTCCATTCCCCTCAATAAGATCTGGCCAACCTTTAGGCCTATCTATGCCATCCTCTTGCCTTCTCAGGTCTGTTTGTATGAGGAGACTGACTTGATCCTAGTTGCTCCATCCACTCTGCTCAAAGAATAACTTTCTTCTCCCCCACAATCTTCCACACCTTCTCCCTCTCTGTCTCAAGAAAATACTTCCCCATCCATCTCTAGACCAGTGTCTGTCCCTTGGCCCTTTTGAGTCATTCCACCTGCCAAGCAATGCCTTTCTGTCCCAGACAGAGTTTTACCATCTCCCCCACACCCCATTATACTCTTAGACAACCTTGCTGCCACCCAATGCTTCCAATATAAGGAACTTGGCCACTTTTAGAAGAATTGTCCCCAATATCACTGCCCCAAGTGTACAGTAAGACCTGGGCTCCAGGGCATAATAGTACTCAATGCCTCACAATTCAATACAGTAACTTCAGAAATTGGGGCCATGTTACCTTGTGGTGCTCCAATATCAAATGCTGCATTTGTGGGAAGATGGGGCATGATGGATATATTTGTACTACCCTCCTCAAGATTGGTGCTGATGACTATGAGATCAATGAGGGAGATCAGAGTGGACCAGACTGATGTAGAGATGATTGAGCCAGGGCTTCAATACTATGAAGGGGGTAATGTTACAGTTTTATTCCTTTCCAGGCACCTTATACTTATTTTCCTTCTACTTCTAAGAGAGGGCCTGTTCACCTATGAAGTCTACATTCTATTCCTCCTCATCCTTTCCTCTGGTGATATTACTTAATTCTGCTTCTTGCCAATTGACCTTTTTACTGCAGACTTACTCTCCTATGCTGCCATCTTTATCTTGGGTAGTGCATTGTAGAGAACTTTAGTTCCCTACATTTGTATTCCTGATTTATAGGGCATTTGACGATATCGCAACTCATCCGAAGTTATCCCGGTCGTCCCAATGCTATCCCAGTAGACTGCATGACTTCCCGATGTGTTTCCAGTCAGGATCGATCCCCTACATGACTGGGTTGCACAGAAACTGGCTGGAGTTGGTTTATACCAGCTGGAATCACTTCCTGGTGATGTTTCCCGGTACTCTGGTGTCTGGGTATGTTTGTTTGTGACCGGTTTACATTGTTTTGGGCTGGTTTTCCTATTTCTACCTATTTGACATTGTTTTATGTTAGTTGAGCACTACATATGCATGTCATTACTTATCTAATAGAGTTTTCCCTCCTCCTTTGTGTTAGTATGCCCGGTATAAGCCTGAACGCCCAGTCCTAGTCCTCCCTCACTGTCTGCATCACATGCAGAAGTCCAGGAACACATCAGAAGTCTGGAACCCAGTCCCTTCTGGAGAAGGCCCCCATAGGAGTTGTCCACACCGGTGGTACACTCTTTCTTGACCATTTTCTTATTCCATTTCTGGCCATTTGGCATTGCCTTGAGACTTCCTGGAACGAACATATCACCCCATTACCTTTCTCTTGCCTCACATGCAGGCACATTTTAGTTTCTACAGCGTCTCCATCAACCCTTGAGCATTTCAGCATAGCACTACTTAGTCACTTGGTCTGTGTGCTGCAGTTGTATCTATTTAAGCAATCCCTTCCTATTTGTAAACCTTTGCTAGTTCTATGCAAATATACACACACTACTGCTCTTGCTCTCATTTGATCCCCTTTACTTTCTTTAAGAGTCTGAAGTCTAGGAAGTTGAACCTCTTCACGAGTGCCTCCCTTAGACTTAGGTGAGAAGTTAGCTCATCACACAGGAAGTGCACCTTCACATTACAGACCCACTCCCATTTAATAACTCCAAAACAGACAACTCCTTTGAGCATTATCTCAAAGACCAACCCTCATCCCCTGATCAGATCTCCCCATTACCTCTCACACCTGAAGCCATGGCCTCTCTTGAATAGGTTTAGGCTCTCACAGATCTGATAACAGCTCTCCAAGAACAGATTGCCACCTTGCAAAGAAATGCTAGAAGGGCAATAATGGAAAATGTAGAAGTAAAAGTCTCTAAAAAGATGGAGATGGTACCAGACCCAGGAAGGTATAATGGAACAAAGGACATGTTTGATACATGGCAGATGAATATCACTCTATACAATGACTCCCAAAACCACTGCAATGTTTGACTATTTTGAAGTAGTGGAAGTGTAGTAAGTGTAAGCATGGGAGTATCCCTTAGCTTTGGTTAGGGAAAAGATGGAAGATACTCTTGGCTATCTGCAGATCAAGAAATTACATAATTTGGTTCAGGGGTTGCTGAGATATGAACATTCTAAAATGGCAATACCATTACAGCAGTTCTATCACTTTTGTCCAAGAATAGAAGTTTCTGATATATCAGTACTTGGTACAGCCTCCTTTTGCCTTAAGCACTGCCTGAATCCTTTTAGGCAAGCTTTCAATCAATCCCTGACACTCTGCAGCTGATATCTTCTCCTATTCCACTTGAACTCTTTTCCAAAACTCCTCCATTCCCTTAGGGGGATGTTCATACTCTGCAAGCTTCCTTTTGAGAGAAACCCAGGTATGTTCTATAGGGCTCAAGTTAGGAGACTGTGCAGGCCTTACCATGGTCCTAAATTCCTGCTCCTCTAGCCACTCCTTCACCTTTCTATAGGTGTGCTTGGGGTCATTGTTCTGTTGAAAGATAATGTTGGGAGGATTATAACTATAGTACTCCAGGGAATTCTGAAGTTCATTCTTCAAAATTTGAAGGTATAGGTCCCCATCCATCCTGCCATCAATCTTGGCAGCAAATCCAACTCCATACCAGTCATACAGCCTCATATCATATGAGATCCTCCTCTAAATTTGACAGTTTCTTGGACTAGCCTGTCACTAAGCCCTTCTTCTGACCTTTTCCAAGCCCATTTGTGCCTATCTGACCCTAGGCAATTAATTTTGGCCTCATCTGACCATACCACCTTCTTCCAGTCCCCCATAGTCCAATTCCTATGAACATAGGCAAAGTCCAAATATGCCTTGCAATGTTTGACAGAAACAAGAGGACATTTGGACTTGACTACAGCTTTCATACCAGCCTGCTTTAGCTGGCAATAACCATATTTGGATGCAGGGGCTTGTTGATGATATTGGACAAGGTTTTGGTGACTTGAACAGCATTTTCAACTTTGCCAGTGGTGATAAAATGGATAGCATGGTGGGTATTGGCTAGAGAAAATTTGGTTGGATGACCTCCAATAGACTTTTGAAGCTCAGAATGCTCCTTGGAGCGAAGCCTAGCAAGAGTTATGAATACCAGTAGTAGATTCAACAGCACAAATGGAGTGGCCAAAATTGAGCATATGTAGTAAGAATGGTGTTCTTCTGAGTGGTAGAGAGGAATCATATGATGATAGTTAATGAAAATAAAGAGGTGTGTGAACTTTTTCAAACTCAGATGAAACACTTATATATGTACTTTTGTTTGTATTGCCAAATATTGACAAATATCTCTTGATTTGACAACAATCACATACTTTATATCAAAAGTGACAAAACTACTGCAATGGTATTGTTATTTTGGAATGTTCATATCTCAGCAACCCCTGAACCAAATTATGTAATTATTTGATCAGCAGATAGCCAGGAGTATCTCTTATCTTCAATCCCACCAAAGCTAAGCAATACTCCCATGCCTGCACTTACTACACTTCTGTTAAGTCCAGACTCTCTGGACTCAAGTCCAATCAGAGGTCTGGGGGTATTGAGGGGGTAGTAGACTGGTTAGTCTTGGAGTTGGCCAAAGTCTGGAGCAGAGGAGTCAGAGTGGAGTTACTCAAGAGGATGTTGGCACAGGACTTATGTGTTGCACCCTTGAACAGGTCCATGTCCTCATATTTCAGAGGATCAAAGTTCCAACAAAAGAAGAAGATGGGGATTGCAATAGGAGTCAAGAGAGCAGGACTAATTTGATATTCATGCTAAAGCTACATGATGGAGTGTACAAGGATTATATATGAAGGATCAGAAGGTAAGTAGGGCTGGAGCACAGCATAGGAGCTGTGTTCTGAGACAAGGATTACAAATGTACCATAATGATGAGTAATACTATAAAGGAGTTCTAGATCTGGATATATGTATAAACAGGGGAGTCTTATTAGCAAAGGCAGCTGTGGCTCAAAGGACCAAGGGGTCAGAGGGAGAGGAGTCAGTGATCATTTTAACAAGAGAGAGGTCCATTGCATAGAGATCTTTGATCTTGTCCTCAGGGAGGTACTCACAGGGAGATACAATGTCCTGAGGTGGGATGATTGATTGGAGGGTATTGTCAGACAATGTGTCTATATCATCTTTTCAAGAAAGAGCATCCACAGGACCCATTTGAGTTCCAGGGGTGACCTGCCACAAGATCCAGTAGTCCTGGAGGAAAATACTCCAACCTGCTTAGCAGCAAAAAAGGTTTTGTGGGGTGCACATGAATGAAAGGTTCTTGTGGTCAGTCATGACCATGACTGGGTGAGCAGTGCCTTGCAGATATTGTCACCATTCATCCAGAGCAAGAATAACAGTGAGGAGTTCCTGTCATAAATGTTGTAGTTTCATTTGGTGGGAGCAAGAGTGTGAAAGAAATACATAGTTAGGTGTAGGTCACCATTCCTGTCATGTTGCATTAAAATGGCACCTATGGCAGTGAGGGAGGCATCAGTTATCAGAGTGAATGGCTTTGTTGTGTCAGGAAGGAGAAGGACTAGGGCAAAGGTGAATACTTGTTGAAGGGTATAGAATGCTTGTTCTTGATTGGGTCCCCATACCCAAGGTTGTTTCTGTTTGGTGAGAAGGTGAAGTGGGGCAGTGACTGTTGAAAAGTTGAGGATGAACTTTTGGTAGAAATTATAGAAACCTATAAAAGATCGTATGGCTTTTACAGAGGAGGGTGGGTTTCAGTTAGTGATAGCAGTGAGTTTGGATGGGTCCATCTTGACCATGCCAGCTCTGACTATCATCCCCAAATACTCTACCTCAGGTGTGTTGAAGGTACATTTTGAGATCTTCAAAGATAGGTGAAGTTTGCAGAGTTGGGTGAGTACCTTCCAGGTCTGATCATAGTGGATAGTGAGGTTGTTGGAGTGGATCAGGATATCATCCATGTAGATGACCAACCATCCCTCCATGATGTAATCCTTGAAGGAGAAGTTGGAAAGTTGTGGGAGAGTTATATAGGCTGAAGAACATAATGGTCAGCTTGAAGAGCCCTAAAGGGGTAACAAAGGCCACCTTCTAGTGGTCTTCTGGCCTGATAAGAATGTTGTTATATTCCCATCATATATCAAACTTGGTGAATATAGAAGACCCTTTGAGTTTGTCAATGAGATCTGAGATCAATGGGAGGGGATAGGCATTTTTTATGGTATGCTCATTCAGATATCAGTAGTCCTAGCAGGGATGAAGAGAGCCATCCTTCTTTGGGATGAAAAAGAAAGGGGAAGCTTGCAGGGATTTCCATGGAACTATCTGTCTGGTTTTGAGATGTTCTTCTATGAAGGCCTTACAGGCCTCTTGTTCCTGAGGGTTTAGTGGGTACACCTTAGCTACCTTGGGGATAAAGGACTCTTTTAGGTCTATGGTGTGGTTGAAAGGTCAACTGGGAGGTAGAAGATTGTGGGTCTTTTCAGCAAAGACGTTTGAGTAGTGGATACCTTCTTGGCGTTGGCGTCCGTTTCTATTGGCACAACCGTACCGGACGCTTTGCTCGGCCGCGGGTAACTGTCTTTCCCGTAGTGTCGCATTTGCCGTTACATAGTTGGCTTGTACGACAAAAAGCGTCACTCTCCTCGTGGAGTCCCATCCTCGTGCCGTGTCCTCATCCATCTGCTGGTTCAATGCTGTCCCCTGTCTAGTCGCAAGGAGGGGAGAAAGAATTGCGTGGGATTCGATAAAATGCGGGGAACGTGCCAGCGAGATTAGAAGAAGTCGGCGACACACAGAATGATGAGGTGTGTGGTTACATACCTGTGTCCTGTTATGTGGGGGCCATTGCGTTTAATAAACATTTCAAGATTGTATTCGGTTTGTGGTGACCGGGAAGGAACGCCACAGAGTGATAGATGTAATCCTCATGCGGTAAGTAGGAAGGACTGGAATGTTCAATAGAAGGAAAATAATTGCAGCTATGAGGGGCGTGCAGAGACCACGCAATGTCCAAGCACAGTCGAACACATGCACCACTCCCTTACTCGTCAGGTGGTAGGTGCATGAGGTACCGGCGTTTTGCTTACCACCACGTCGTGTCCAGCTTAACGAACCGCTGGGTAAAATCGAAAGGTATTTACATTGTCCTGCCGGTGAGCAGAGTAGAGAGATAATCGTACTTGGAAGTTAACAGGTGTGGTTTATCAAGTCTGAGCGAGTTTGATGGACTGTGTGGATTCAAAAGGTAACAACCTGTTGTTGTCGGCATGTAGGACGAGAGAAATAATACATGTAGCAGTGGAACGATTACATTCACGAGCAAGGACTCTTGTTACCCAATTTGATCAGGGAGCCGGAGTGACGGAGGATGTGGATGAAGCCATCGTCCTCCACAGAGAAGCACTCTCACTGAACCCGCAAGGTTACCCTAACCGCTCGAGGTCTCTGAACAACCTTGCTCTTTGTCTCTCCACCCGCTACAACCAGCTTGGGGCGATGAAGGATGTGGATGAGGCCATCGTCCTCCACAGAGAAGCACTCTCACTTCTCCCGCAAGGTCATCCTCACCGCTCGATCTCTCTGAACAACCTTGCTCTTTGTCTCTCCACCCGCTACAACCAGCTTGGGGCGATGAAGGATGTGGATGAGGCCATCGTCCTCCACAGAGAAGCACTCTCACTGCACCCGCAAGGTCATCCTGACCACTCGAGCTCTCTGAACAACCTTGCGAATTGTCTCTCCACCCGCTACAACCAGCTTGGGGCGATGAAGGATGTGGATGAGGCCATCGTCCTCCACAGAG
>JBBPKI010001506.1:0-12098 GCA_038089155.1 Nevesoporus exiguus
TTGATCATCCGTCCGACCGACTCGTACACTTGAGCTGTGTAGAGGACCTCATCAACACTCGCTCATCGCTCAGGCCCAACGCGAGCGCGACATGAAGGATGCCGGTGGAGACGCGGAGGAACGTACCTGTGCGCGGACTTGTGCCCTTTTCGTCGTACTCGAGCGTTAGCCCGTCGTAGTACTCGTAGCTCAAATCCCAAAATGTTTCTTCTGTCAGCACCCTGTCGCGCACAGATCCTACGTGTTTAAATCAGCTCAAAAGCTATCCCCACATGCCGTGGAAGTGACGGCTTACGTTCGGCGGCTAGGAGTCCCAGCACCGTGCTCGTGGCGAGAAGCACGCTAGCGTGTCGGTCCTTGAGCAGACCCAACAGGGCTTCAATGATCGAAGCGCGCAGATTGTCTAACCAGACGAGTCAGGCAACACGACGAGAGTTTTCGAGGCGATTGCACCTTCTGCGGAGAGTACTCACAGTGTTTCCATCACGATCCGTTGTACCCTCCGATGAGGAAGGCGCAATGCGCTCACGACTTGTGGGACCAAGGGCCTCGCTATTGGGAAGCGCACTTCTGACCTTATCTGCGCAGGGATAAGTGAAAGAGGAGTACGGGCGCTTGACCAAATCTAGCGGACATCATGAGCGGGTCGTATCGCCAGTACCGAACGCGCATTATGCAGCGCCTTCATATGGGAGCACGGCACCCTCGGCATCGGCGTCGGGGTGGGGACCCAATGGAGGTGGACATGCTCACGGATTGGGGCAACAAGAGATAATCCATCTGGCGCCGCTAAGGCATGGTTCTGGAGGTGGGGCTGGGGATGCAGGTTCGCCTTCCTCGCCTGCGTTGCCGACCGCCTCTGGCGGTGGGGGGGTACCCTGTTGTTAAACGTGAGACAATCTCACATAACAAGATCACGTGTACGCTGCACACGGCTCGGGAAACATGTAATTGAAATGGAGCGATCCAGAAGAATTTGGGTCTTGTCGGAACGCGGCAGCGCTGGAACTACTACATACCGAGTGATGAGCTTCTCCAGCAAACATTGGACCAGCTCCATTCGAACAGGGCTTGGATAGTGTGAAGAAGTCAGTTCACGTGATCCACGTGTTGTTGTCGCGATGTTTTGCTCTCTTCTCTTTCTTGATGGCGTCGACGTCGGCTCAAAAGCAAACACTCAAACCAGCCTTGAGCAACGCCAGGAAGCGCAAGTCGAACGATGCCGACGACAAACCTTCCAAACAGCCTAAGATCAATGCCTTCTTTACACCGCGCGTCCCGCTCAGTACCACCTGTGGCACCGACAAGACGTCGTCCGTCGCCAGTCTCAGCGAGGAACAGCGGAGCGTCCTTCAGCTAGTCGTGGAAGAATGCAAGAGCGTCTTCTTCACTGGATCTGCCGGTGCGTGCTCGCCGGTCACAACTGGTCAGTCTGCGAATGTGGCCGACGCGTTGACTGTTGGTGTGCGTATAGGAACAGGAAAATCATTGCTACTAAGAGCAATCATATTGGCATTGAGGCGCAAGTACGCCAATAATCCAGGTTACATTGCTGTCACTGCAAGCACAGGTATGGCAGCCTCCAACATCGGGGGTGAGTGGTAACGTCGTTATCATCTTTCAACAGTCTGATCATCCATAACTGGACTTTTAGGAATGACGGTTCACTCATGGGGTGCAGTAACGCCAGGGAACAACGACATTGACTCTCAGATAAGGTGTATCCGCACATGTAGACCTGCGCTCCAACGATGGAAGAATGTCAAGGTAATGATCATCGATGAAGGTGAGCTCTCTGTGTGGCACACTTGGCGTCCTTAGTGTTGAACGTTGCGGTGTTATAGTGTCTATGCTTGATGGACATCTATTCAACACGCTTGCTGCATTGGCAGACCGGCTTCGAAAGAAGACGAACAAACCATTCGGAGGCATTCAGGTGCGTATATGTGTATTGGTCGAGTGTAAACGCTAGCTGATGGCTTGTAGCTCGTGGTTACTGGTGATTTCTTCCAACTGCCACCTGTGAGTAAGGGAAAGGTATTCTTTGCCTTTGAGAGTGAGGCTTGGAGGTTGTGCATGGAGCATACCATCACATTGAGTAAAGTATTCCGTCAAAAGGATGACAGTAAGTATTGCTGCCCGGCCCGCGTATGCTTGAACTGACCCCATATCCAGAATTTGTATCTCTCTTGAACGAGATGCGACAGGGAGCGATTTCTGCGGATGCATGTAAAATATTCAAGTCTCTCTCTCGGCCACTCCCGCCTCCGCCACCATCGATGCCAAATATTCTGCCTACCGAACTGTTTCCAATGAGACATGAAGTATCAAATGCGAATTCTACTCGTCTACGAGCCTTGCCGCACGCTCTTCATACATTCCACTCTCACGATACATTTCCAAACACCTCAGTTACTAAGTCAGCTACGGGCCAAAAACCTTTCTCGTCCACTTCCGCGAGACCAACGCCTAATTCGAGTCACACATCTTACAAACCTACGAGTGTGCCTTCAAGCGGTGACAGGCGCGAGGGTCTTTTCTCGGGTATTCTCGCGGAGAAGACCCTTGAGCTCAAGAAAGGCGCTCAGGTGATGCTCATTAAGAATGTGGACGAGATGCTCGTGAATGGATGCGTGGGGCAGGTGGTTAGTTTCTTCAGGTACCGAGAGGTTATGAGTACGATTCACGAAGAAAACGGCGGCAAGCGGCCTGGGGCTCCAAAATCCACGGGGTTTATCCGCAAAGTTAGGGTTGGCCTGGACGGTGCCTTGGTTGGTGGCACAGACATAACAGCTGAGAAAGAGAATGTCAGAAGTGGTGACCCGGGGGCTGAGAGTAAGTCCACTTCACAGGAGGAAGAGGTATTCCCAGTCGTAGAATTTCCGACTGCTGAGGGAGGAAAGGAAGCAGTGTTGGTAATGAAGGAGGAATTTAGGGTGGAGGATTCCGAAGGCAAGCTACTTGCGCGACGTATGCAGGTGCATTGTAGTTGTCAATTGATCACCGCTCGACATCGCTTACATTGTTTTCTTACAGGTACCTTTAATCCTCGCCTGGGCCATGTCAATCCACAAAAGTCAGGGACAGACCATCCAGCGGGTGAAAGTTGACCTTGGGAGAGTGTTCGAAAAAGGTGAAATAGATTGATGGGCGAAATCTTAATACTGAAAGGGGCATAGGGCAGAGTTACGTCGCTCTTTCGCGGGCTGCATCGTTGGACGGTTTGCAAGTTCTTCGCTTTGACCCAAAGAAGGTATGCCAAGATCACTCTTCTATCGCTGGCATAATGTAAAGCATCGCAGGTTATGGCTCACCCCAAAGTCGTCGAATGGAACAAATCGCTACAAAATAACGCGAAAGAGGTTTATGGGAGTGGGTTAACCTTCTC
Organism: Nevesoporus exiguus; assembly: GCA_038089155.1. NCBI lineage: Eukaryota > Fungi > Basidiomycota > Agaricomycetes > Boletales > Boletaceae > Nevesoporus > Nevesoporus exiguus. The sequence goes on from JBBPKI010001506.1 coordinate 3,389, forward strand.
CCTATAGACAGTCCAGTTCAGTACATATATTATTTGGTATTTATTTTCCGCGCATGGCACTACACTGAACGAGATTTTGTCATTCGTTGCTGGTTGTGTGTACAAACGAATTTGAGAATTGGTAGGGATAAACAAACCTCACATACACCACAGAGCTAATACTATTGAACTCGGTGAAGACTCAGTTTACAGTAATGCTCTTCAGGTATTCCATCCTATGTGGGTTATTGTCCGCTTCCTTGCCCCTGTAATGGGGCACCCACTTGAGCCGGTCCTGGGGAATACGGGGATGATATGTGAGTGTTTGTTACGAGTGGTATCATGGCCGATAGGGATCTTGCCTTGAAAAACATCCTTGCTTTGATTACATTCCTCTCGTCAAGGGTGAAACGATGGTAGATGCCAGCTGGAAGAAGCACGAGGTCTCCAGCATTGACTACGAAGCGGATCCACCTATTCGTAGCGTTCTCTGTCCATGCGGCACAACGTCAGTGAGTTAAGCAAAGGCGGTGACGGCGACGAATGGACCCTACCGTGAACGTCAAAGAAACCGCCTCCGTCGAGGATATACCTGATCTCCTCGTCTTCGTGCATGTGCCTATTCGACGCAAATGAGCACGCATCTTGTTTATGGCTCAAGAGAAGCGTACTCTGAATAGAAAACCTTGAGCAATTTCTCGTATTGATCGCCGAGAGATTCTTTCGTGACAGCCATGGTTTCTATTGTATTGTAATCGCGCTCGTTGGCGATGGCGTCGACTTCGGCGTAGTTGCTTGCCGTGGAGATGGGGATGGGGACGTGCCAGAGGAGGACGCCGATGGCAGCAAGGGCAGCATTGCTGGCGGGTATGCCGGAGTCGTGGGGAAGACTTTGGTGGCCCGCAAGCTCGTCAAAGTAGTAGGCACGCATATCAAAGTGGTGTGTACGTCAGTAGAATGGAAGGCGGGGTCGATCGTGCTGAGGACTTGGGCCTTGTCTGGTTCGCATTTAAACGCCTCAGGTCACCATGTACCCCTTGTTTCATCTCCTCTCCTCCACATTTGGTTTTACTTTCTCCCCGAGTGGATTTTTTGTTACCGTGCTTACGGGCTTTAGGTCCTCCAGCGGTGGCTTCATAAGTAAGTCGTACGGTAGGCGCTGGCGATCAATCTCTTAATCTGGAAATATAGCTTCCTGATTTGGGAAGTAGACTCTGCGGGATCGATTAATCACCTGCCTCCGGATGACGCATTTACCCCCCGCAAAACGTGTTGATGACAATCCTTAGCATGTGGTGTGAGATATTCGGGTCACCATCTGTTTTATGTTCTCTTCGAAATGGGGTTTGTGTATCCCTTTCTTTTTAGGACCGAGTCCTCGACTATACACTGGTAGTGAAATATGGGCAGCCAGAACAACAGCAGGAATGCTGCGGGTTAGCTGCATAGTGCCGCTTGCCGTCACATCTCAGAACGAGGAGACGGGGTCGAAAGGAATCCCACAGTCGACATCGGCCGTGCCTGGTTTCCAAGTACACCTGGCAAAAGCGCGTACATTAGCAATTGGGGACACGTTCTTTCTACGTATCGTGAGACCTCGGAGTGAGTGCGACATGGTCGCGGATGGATATTTTTACATGCAGTAGTAGTCAGGTGATTGGACTGCGTGTACTGACGAGTGGAGCCATCGGATCAAGCGTACGTTGCGACACGGAGCACCTCCGGTTCATCGCGCCGATTCACTGCCGCTTGACAACTGGTTGCTTACACTTCCTTGGTTCATCTTTTAATTTATTTAAGTACAGACCGCACATCTCTCCTCACGTTTCCACCCTTTCTTCCCTCCTACTCGCACTCGTTATGCTGTACTCTTTAGAGTGCTTTCCTTTGCGAAAGAGTTTCCAATCATCCGTCGCGCGTGTCCTGTTCCATTGGGCCAGCATTCCCACACAACCTAGCACCGGAACTATTATTCCCAACTCGGTTGATCACGCTGACCACACTCTGCTGGCCCTCTTGGCCCACCAAGAAAAATGACGGCCCAGACCCCTCAACGTTCTCTAAATGTTTCAGGTGACCCGACTCTTTCCTATACCTATGCTGCCACGAGTTTTCTAGGAGAATTTTCTCTCTCCGGAACGCGTCGGACCACCTTGCAGGCGTTCTCAGCGTAACGGGTGATCGGACCGACAAAAAGACACGCCTTACGTCGGGCATCATTGGGCGTTGCCAACTTGCTGCGATCAACAAGGAATTGATGCGTTGACGCTGGCTCTAGGTCCGATTGATGTCGTCCAAAACCACGTACGTCCCTCACATGCTGTCTCCGCGGACGTTTCCATCGTTCTCCGCCGTTTGGATGACGGCGTCTCGGATGAAGTCTGGTCGTCCAACGACGCAAGGCTAGCGGGCGCAATGTTGGACGCCGACGATCGTGGTTGGGCAGCCGCGTTCTTCACGCCTTGTGTGGCACTCAGGGTCCCAATGTGACGGGCAAAACCATGTAGTAAAGGCGGGAGGAGAACGACATGGCAAGCCCCAGCTCGCCACGGAAAAAGGAATGGGTGCATGTCCAGGATACTGGCGGAACAGTTGCAATCGCGCCAATCGTTTTGGTACATCGTCATGCCAGCGACGATGTACCCAAGCGATTGGCGCGAGAGGGACTGCATAGAGATGTCCAGCATAAGGGGTGAGTGTGATGGCGTCGTTATCGGTGTTCTCTGGCGGTATGATCATCTGTGACCGGATCATGGCGGGAATGATAATTGATTCCCGGTGCGGGATAACGGCGGTCGGCGTAGGCGACGACGACAGCCCAAGCGCACTTCAACAGCGGTGGACGAAGCCATTGAGAGCTCCAAGGATGAGTTGGTTTCGAGTTGCGGTTACGCCTGTTGTAGGCATCGTGGTATTCCTTGTCCCCGCTCGACGACGAATTGGCCGACATGGTTAGCACGGCAGATGAGCAGACGGTGACCTTCGTCAGGTACATGTATATTCACTGAACAAGGGATGACCACTAGTCCACTATTCTACCCTTCATTCCGATATACTAGGTTACCGGATAGGACTAGATATAGCTGAGACGAGCGACGTCACTGGCTGTGTGTGGCTTGCACGTGATCTGTTTAGGTGAGGTCACTTCACACTCGACACCGACACAGAAAGACGCATGTGGACGCAAAAAGGTCATGACGACAATGATTTGAATCACAAATCAAATTTTATTTTATTCACCTCTGGTGCCCGCTGGCTGATCATGTCAGCCCATAAAAACCGAGGTCGGACCGTATCCATCGCCGGCGGCTGACGTGGAGTTTCATGTCCAATATGCGCAGGACAGGGTCATGCTGCCCCTTCTTGGAACATGTCTCGATGGGGTTACAAACACCCAACGTGTTTCCTCATCGGTGGTGGTGCTGTGACGTGAGAACATGCCGGGTTGTGGTAAATAGATCCGAAAGTCATAGGCTAGACAAGTGGCCTCAAACAGCTATGGTGGAGAGGTCCAAGTTTAGCGCTCTTCTGCTCCCACCTCGTGGACCGCTCAGAACGCAACGTTGACCTCGCACGTATGGTGGCGTATCTGGCGGGGTCCTTTGTTCGCTCACCTTCGAGTTGCTTATTCGCAAGCATCCCTGAAGAGTTGGTGCAGACAAAGCGTTTGCATACGACGCACGCCATTCATATCGTCTAACTCGACGGGGAATCAGTTTACAGCAATGCCCTTCAGGTAATCCAGCCTGTATTGGTTGATGTCGGTTGCTTCGCTCCTGTTGTGAGGTATCCATTTGGGTTCGTCCTGGGTAAACCAGGTGAGCATGAGATAGGCAGTGTTACACTGATGTGGAGCATGCCTTGAACAACCTCATCGCCTTGATCGTATTCTTTTCATCGAGAGTGAAGCGGTGGTAGATGCCGGCGGGCAGGACCATGAGGTCACCTTTATCTACTGCGCATCGGATCCACTTATCGGCAGTGCGGTCTATCGATAGCAGACGAGGTAAGAAGCCAAGTGAAAGTCGAAGAGGAGCACATGGAGCTCACCACGAACGTCAAAGAAGCCACTGCCTTCGAGGATATACCTGATCTCTTCGTCTTCGTGCATGTGCCTGCAGGATCCCATGTCAGTGGCGAATCCAGGGAGAGCAGAGGGACAGTGCGACCGCACTCTTCGTAAAAGGTTTTGATCTTTGCATCGTAGAGATCGCCGAGACCTTCCTTGGTGATTGTGATGATGTCCCTGTTCTTGTACCCGCGCTCGTAGGCGACGGCGTCGACTCCAGCATGGTCGCCTGTCGTGGGAACTGGGATGTGCCAGTGAAGGACGCCGATGGATGCGAGGACGGCGTCGTCGACGGGTGTGCCAGAGTCGTGGAGGAGGCGTTGGTCGCCGGGGATGTCGTCGAAGTAGTAGGCGCGCATGTTCGTCTCGATGTCAGTGGAGGGTGAAAGTGAAAGTGAAATGTGGCGTGATGGCGTCACTCATTACCAAAGTGCCATGGCCGCTCCATGACCAACGACCGTTCGTGTGCCGCCTTCCCCCAAGCAGTGTGCGTTCTCACATTCATCTGGATCTAATCTACACAGGCCGACCATGTTCACCTTACCCGCAAACCTTGAACGCCAAATAACGTCTCTGAGTTGCACGCGCAACTGAAAAAATGACGCTGCCACAGATTGCCGGCGGTGCTATGTACTGCCAGGCTGGGCCCTGGCCGACACATGGCATCCGCGTTGCAGGAGGCGAGCGCTCAGATAATTCATTGACCAGTGCTGGCTCATTCCCGAGCCTCCACCGGGCTGGCACGTTGTATCCAACAAGCGAACTCGTGTTTTTTTCCATCACACGAGGCCCTTCATCGCCCACACTGGTTGGCTTGCTGTCCCTTCCACCCCCTCTACCGCTCGCCCACTCGGTGCACCGACACTGTCATATTTCAAGGTCGTTGGTCTGAATACGACGGTTGACCACATTTCGCAATGGCGATGCAGGACGGTGTGACTCGGACCTCTCGAATGTTCGAATGTCCACAACACCCCTCTACGAGCTCACGAAGCCTCGTTGTATGCATCGACGGCACGTCGAACCAGTTTGGGACAAAGGTAACGTTTGGTCTACGCGAGAATGCTTGACTCATGTCGATCCCGCGTACGTTTCGCAGAATACGAACATCGTAGAGCTCTACAGCCACATCACGAAGAGTGATGAACAACTCACGTATTACAGCAGCGGGCTTGGCGCGATCGCCAAGGTCGCTGGAGCGTCCCTGAGTCGTCAATTATTCAACAAGCTGGACATGGCCATGGGCCGGTACGTCATTCCGCCAGACCTTGCACCAACAATGATCTCACTCTGGGGCAAGTAACCTACACAAGGTCATCATGGCTTCCTACCGGTGGCTTTCCGACAACTACCAAGATGGGGATAGGATATTCTTGTTCGGTCAGATGTCTTATGCTGTTGATGATACGTCATTCTCATTCTGATTTCAGGCTATTCCCGCGGTGCTTACCAAGTTCGAGCGTTGGCGGGTATGATTGCCCGAGTGAGCCAGTTTTCTAGAAATTGTCGCTAGTCAACAATAAACCTTGAACTTGAAAGGTTGGGCTACTTCTGCCGGGAAACGACGAGCAGATACCTTTGTAACTCGTCTTCGTTTTCTGCTTCATACACGTCTGAGGCTTTCACAGCGCTTTCGAGTTGTATTCAAAGACGCACGACGATGCTCCAGGCTTAAAACGGCCCGCTAGCATCATCAGCCAGCCTGTGACGAGAGAGTCCCGGAAGAAGGCCAACTATGCAGAGCTAGCGAAAACATTCCAGAAGACGTTTTGTAGAAGCAATGTTCACATACATTTCGTTGGGGTGTGGTGAGTCTTCGCAAATCCGTTGTCTTGACGCATACTTACCTCGGCTCTTTTTAGGGACACTGTTTCGTCGGTTGGTTTCAGTAGGTCAAAGCCATTGCCTTGCACGACAACCTCCTGTGAACATATTTGCTATTTTCGACATGCCCTGGCATTGGACGAGCGACGTGTCAAGTTCTTGCCCGAGTATGCGTATGGCGGACGATCCAGCTCAAGTGATGACGGGCGTATCAAAGAGGTTTGGTTCGCAGGCTGTCATGCAGACGTGTAGGTCTATGACTAGCTAATTGAGGTCTGCATCCTAACGAGTAGGTCACAAGCGGTGGGGGTAATAGGCGCAATGAGAAGCTCCAGTCTGGGGATATTCCTTTGCTGTGGATGCGAAGTCAAGCTATCGCAGCTGGGCTGAAAATGGAACCTGCGGACGTGTTGTGGAAGGTCGACGACTTGAATAAGCAGATCACGCGTTCGCTCCACTTCTTCTGGTGGTCGTTGGAGTTGTTGCCTCTCAAACGTTTGCTATACTACAACTCGGATAGGCAGACCTTTAGGTGAGGTTGCACGATACCGCTAAGGCGCCACCTCACCGTCGTCAGGCCCCACTTCGGGGGTCCCCGGAGAATCTTGCAGGGACAAAAGGTGCACGTGTCCGTGCTATTCAGAAGCAACTACAAACCTTATGCGCATTTCTTCAACAATCATGAAGCGTGGCCAGAGCCGATGTTCTGGAACGATGCAAACAGTCACCAGCGGCTTCAGAACCTGTCAGATTTATGGGAGAAGGACATCTTCGATGAACGTTCCATCCGGACGCTGCTGGACAATCTCAAACATGGACAGCCAAATCAGGATGCGCTGGACCGCCTAGCATTCATGGCGAGCTTTGGTGGGTTCGTTTCTTGCATTCATTCAGTGTTGATGACGATACATCCTTAGCTGTCTGCAAAGACGCTATTTGCAGCCATGGGGATGCAAATAAAATTTTAGCTTCCTTCTTAAAGAGCAAAGACCGATTGATACAGCTCAGCACTGCGGTCACCTATTGCGAGCTGGGATGGGATTGGCCATTGACGACGGCCAACGGCGAGCTTTGTCAACAAATCATAAATGATGTCACCGAAATTTTACGGGGCGACAAAGACCATCGTCGTGTCTGCATGTACATACCGTCCCTTTGCAAGAAGGCGGGCTTGAAAGCAGAATTGATCAGCGAAGAAAACTTGAAGATGCTGGTCAAACTCTGCGACAGCGCGCGCGTAGTCAAAGACGAGGAAGGGTCTTCTACTGTTGCTTTCCACAGCGCGCAAGCCTTGTCCATGCTGATGAAGTGTACGTCGACGTCGTTCAGCCTTGTGTTCATCTGTCCTGACGACCTTGGACAGTAGATGCCGGGCTCGCCCAGAGACTCATCGATATTGACGCAGTGACTGATATCACGGTGGCGCTGCGCTCGAGTTGCAAGTGACACAGTATGAGCAATCAAACATGAGGCTTACATCTTTCCCGCAGGCAATCCCGCACTGGTCTCCGTGTTGATCATCGTGGATGGGTTGGCACAGCACAGTGCGGATGTTCCAGTGATCCTATGACTGTCTGCTGACACTTCCTAGAAAGTGGCAGGGATATCATGAAATGCGGACCCATCGTTGCTACCCTTCTCAAACTGGTCAAGCAGTTCGACGACTTTGTTGCACCGGCAGCTACGCGCGTCCTTTGTTCTCTCCTCCCCGAAGGTTTGTCCGACGATAGCAATCGAGAGATGAGTTGTTGACATGGATTCAGAGGATCTACGCGAGACGATGATCGAATTCGGAGTGCTCTCCATTTTCCTGGACATGCTTTGTCGTTGTTCCAGGGAGACCAAACAAGCAACGTGTGATGCGCTGATGAAGTTCGCGCAGTATGGTATGGTCATGTATTCACCTCCATGCTCGCGGCTGATTTCAATGCAGACAACATGCAACAAGTGATGTGTCAAGACGGCTACTTGCGAAAGCTCGCAGAACGAGTCTGGAGTCACGTTCCAGACAATCGCAACGGGGCTATTATGGCCTTGGTTAACCTCGGGAACACGCAGGGTGAGGGCGTCTTGGCCTTGTCTTGGTCAGAAACTCATTGCCGAGGTGTTAGTGAAAACGGCTGTGACGGATGCTATCAAGGCGACAAAAACGATCCATGTCCTCGTCACTCGTTTGAATCACAAATCGACTGCTCTCTCTGCTGCATCGGCGCTGGCGCGTCTTGCGAAGATTGGTAAGCCGTGCGTAGTGACGAGGGTAGATTTACGAACCTTTTCGATCAGATGATGTGGCCGTAATGGTATCCAAAGATCAAACTGGTGCATGCGCGGGTATCCTTGGTATGCTTCAGCGTCGCTGGTTCGACGGCCTGCGTGGAGAAGACGGCCTCCAAGTCCTATCCGAACTAGTTGAATGTGGTCAGTATCATCCATCCGATGACTCGACATGCGTTTAAGGAGTTGTTTGGGTCTACAGAAACACTGAGATCTGCTATCCTGAGAGCTGGAGCGATCGGCGTGCTACGCGAAATGATCGGATCTGAATACGAAAGTACCTATGCGGGCCTACACTATCTACGAGTCATAGCTAGATTTGGTCACGCGCTCCTACTCGTCTCTTCGTTTCTGTCACTCACTCCTGCGCAGATGAGGCCAGAAGTGCGCTTCCTAATAGCGAGGCGCTTGCCTTGGTCCCACATGTCGTGAGCGCATTGCGCCTTCCCCACCGGAGGGTACAACGGATCGTGATGGAAACACTGCGAGTACTCTCCGCAGAAGGTGCAGTCGCCTCGAAACCTCCCGTCGTATTACCTGACTCGTCTGCCTAGACAATCTGCG
>JBBPKI010001507.1:0-12090 GCA_038089155.1 Nevesoporus exiguus
TTCTTCAGCTTGCGCTGCCGGTCGCTCGTGCTCGGTCGCAGCTACTCTCTCCTCCTCAACCGGCACGCGATGATGCATCCTCGCATTCTTCCCAGTGGCTTGCGCGTCGCATCGCGCTCCTCCGACCTCTCCCTTGCCGTTCGTGTCCGCGTTGCCAAGCGCGACGCTTTCGTTCGGTTTGCCCGCGACACTTCCGCCCGGATCGACCTGTATTGGGTCCGGATCGACCTGTACGCACGCGTGGTGCGTCTGGGGACCCTGCGCCTCATCTGGCGGTTCGTTTGGTTTGTTGTGCTCACCGCCGCTGTCGCTCGTCGTCGCCACAGGGCCTTTCGGCATTCTCGATATGCCTTCGACTTTCTTGACTTCTGCCTCAGCCCTTCCCTCGCTCGTTCCTTCATCCAGGCCTTCTGGCATGTCAGGGGGCTCTGTGGGCTCGTCTGGATGATGCTCGTCGTCACCCGGCGCGTCCACAGGGTGTTCTGACGGTCTCGACTTTGTCGTCTCGCCGCCGTCTGGTTCCGTGATGTCTGCGCAGTTGTGTGCTCTCGACACGTCCTCTTCGCGCGCGGTAAGCTTAGCGCTCCCGCCGCTCGACCTCCAGTTCTCCCCCTCGAGCGGCATGCTCTGGGGCTTCTCTGGTACGTGATCTTCTTCACCGTTTTCAACTGACTGCCCACCTAGGGCTTCTTGCGTGCGCGTGATAATTTCGCCGCCGCATTCTCCGTTGTCGACTCCCAGTCCAGCGTCCTTTACGCCTCCCGCTGCCTCCACTTGGCCCTCTCCTCGCGGTTCGGTTTCGTACGGCATGCGTAGTGGTCGTCTCGACTGGTGGAGTGGTATTCGGCTCGTGCGACCTGTCCGCTGGCCTTGCCGGCCCAGCGATCATTGCATTCGGGTTCACGACGCCAGCGGTCGCTTCGTCGTCCCGTTGGCTTGCCGTTTCGGGTTCCTGGGGCATGACCGTGGTGCAACGGACTTCCGTGTCCTCGCCTTCGTCATCCTTACCCCTCCAACCCTTTGGCTTGACCCCTTGGAGGCTTTCCGTGTCGCGTTTCGACTTGCGATGCCTCCCATGACTCTCTATCCCAGTCCTTGGCCTGCCATTGGCCACTTTTGGCTTTTGCGCAGCCACATGCGGCGCTCCGTAGTGTACCGTTGGTCCTGTCGTATTCGTAGACCGTTCGAATCGCTTAATAAGGTAGCTAAACAGTTCATGAGCAGAATCGAGTTGAAGCATGTGGCTGAAAAGTGAATCGGGGATACTGGAAATAATAATAGCCTGTGCGAAGGCTCCAAACAGTCTTTGATATGACTTACTTTGAATCTTTGGAATCACAATCGCAGTGCTCGTCATCCTTAATGGTTTCTGACCCACTTTGTATGCCAGTGGAAGCCTTCTGAGCGATCACAGTTACATCTTTGAAACGAAACATAGAAGTCTAATAGTTGATTGGGTCAGTTCGTGAATGCGCGATAAATGGGTTGCTTACCTTTTCTCCTGGCTCCTGGATGTTGAGAACAATGGTGTTCCACACGTACATATAATCTTGCACTCGTTCTCACGTGTCATTATTACATAAGCTTCCATATACTAGATTACGCACTCGCATCTTTTCCCCTCAGCGTCCTACCACATTTGTGACCACCGCTGAGGGTGAGCACTGGCGCATACATTCATCATAACTCTTGTAACTCATTCCACATTAAGCGACCAAAGTGCAAGTGCAAGTAGAGGTTTGTACTCCCCTTCATAAGTTCTGTCATACTGATTTTCGTGACAGGTATACCAAATTGCAGTTACCGATGTGTCGCTAATCTCAAGTTACCGCCATGTCATTCCTGAGTCCACTATTCCATTTCTACTTTCTTACTCTATACTTAGCATGATTGTCGCTCAAGCTCAGACATCAATTTTCGTTCTCGCCCTTGGTCTCGCTTTCTTGTCATCATCAACCCATTAGAGCTCGGTTCATCTGGTACCATTTCATTCGCAGCGCTCTTTTGCACCTCCCACTGTATCATACGTCATCCATCCTCGTTGACCCTTTGCATGCTCCTACTGCACTGTATTTGCATTGCATCGATGTCTGTATCGTACTCTAGGCTAGATAGGTCGTGTATTCATCCGAAGAGAATATACTCTATTTATAAGCCATCATAAAGGTCATTCAGGAGGACAAAAAATGGCAGCGCAAACAGAGACTATATGCACATATTAACTAGACGGATCCTTATACACTCTGCCATGACCCAGCAGATCTGACGAGCATCATTGGACAACCCGGGTGTGATCATCAGGGCAGTTTCATGATACGGTCAGATGCACTTTACTCGCATTATGGGGGCATCCCATGGTCGCGACGGCGCTGATACGGCCTGACAAGACATATTTGTTTATATAACATTTTTGCAATTTTTGTGATGTGCGCAACGCTCTGAGCGTCCCTTTGGAAAGTGAAGTTTGTGACTGAAGTGAACGAAAAGTATCAGTCGTCCACACTCTCACCTTTATCGCGTACTCTGCTCAGTTTGCTCCGCAGAGTTTTGCAAGGAGCTAAAACGAAGGACCAGTCACTTTGTCGCGCTTTGAGCCACGTGGCCCCTCCATTCGATTAGAAATTAGAAGATCGGTGTTAAGTCAAGCATCGTGTCATCGACGTCCAACTCCTGCAACCGAAGTGAGCAAGTTGAGCGCTGTAGCTCCAAGAAGGCCCGGACGATGTGCGATTCGGCTCTGCCTGTACAAGATCTTGAGTGGCCAAAGATAGTGATACAAGATGACAGAGAGGGGGCGGACTATCTCATCCATTGTCCTGACGTCGTCACGTTTGCTAAGGGAGTCGACAGCTATCAGAACGGGGTTAAGAGGGGAAGTCTGGGAAGATACGGTCGGCTCCTGGAGAGGCCTGTGGCTACAGCAGCACTTTGGCATGGATCGTAGTGTTTGCATCCAGGACACCCAGCAAGGCTGGCCTGATAGACGGAACGAGCACCCAATTCTGATGGCTGACAGGCGAAGATTAGGAAGAATGCGCATATCTTTCCACGCAATACCTCCTTGCGTAAGGAGAAAAAAAATTCTGCCACTGGTCAACCTTGGCTTGCATACTTTTCTACAATGCTCTGTGCGACAACTGATTTCCCCGAGTAGTAAGACCGCTCAACCGGCTTAGCTGGTCACAGCAGTTGTGGTTGTCAACCAAGCCCGCGAGGCACGTAAGTAACTCAAGCCCTCTGCTTGGGAAGCAGGCTGGAGTGGAATGGCAATCGATCGAGTCGAATGGTGTACTGGGGACACTGGTGCGGGAGATTTTTTAGTCCTCGCGGTGGTGGTCCTCACTTGGAGCGGATCCGAGTCAAGTAAACCACGTCGACCGCTATCTCAAGCCTCCACACCATCAGTAGTTGGTTGGGAAAATCTAGAAACACCCATTTCATGATGGTACATTGTTCCGTGGGTCCGAAGGTACCTCTGCTGAACCTTTTGTTGTGCTGCTGAGCAGCGAGCCCATTTACCGTATCGCAGCACAGGCCTCTCCAGTTACGAAGCTTCGTGGGTGTAGTGATGCCTAGGGAGTAAAGCCGTGTGAATTAATGGCTCAATCGTGGTGCCCGTGAGAAATCTTGGCTTATTTCAGAAGTTCAGCTTCATCCGATGAAGTTTCTCTCTTCATCGTTGTCACTAACAAAGGGCTAGAGGTATCGTTGTGCAATATCAATTCATCCTGACTACGACAGAGAACTTGCTCGTTGGACCCGGAAAACAAGCTCCTCTCCCTCTTTCTCTAACCCACTGGCTACTTGACAGCCCGGGACATTCTTTGGTTGTAGCGGATCTGGGATCCGTGTTGGTGCATGTCGTTGTAATATACGACGTAAAACCGAAGGATAACCCAGCGGGCCCACCGAGTGTCACAGTATGGTTACAGCGACTTCCCGTGCAACAGGGTTGACGGCGCACCAATGAGCCCCAAGTTGCATTGCGGTAGCCAACCGTGGAAACTACGGACAACACGTATGACTCTCACTTACGACGTCTATTGGTCTGATCTGCCAGCTGGTGGCCACTACAGTTCTAAATCCGCAAACTAATGGCTTGGCGCTTGCAATATAACAAAATTTACACAGAGTGGGTATACGCGATTCGGGCAACGCTTGAAACCCTCAAGTTTCTCTAAAATTCTTGAGCATGTCCGACATGAGTGGCGATCTGACATTACAAATTCCGATGGAAATAAGTTCTGGATTCTGTTACTCCCGAATCATGGAGTGTCGAAGAGCTGAAGCTGAACGCCGCTCCGATGTGGTCCATCCACGTCCCGTCGCCTTGTCTCTTCCCGGCACGGTTCGGGTCCTTGACAGCCTCACTCAGCTCCGACAGGTCAACTCACACTCTGCGTGCATTGCCAGCCAGGCTTCCATCATTCGGCGATTCCCGTCTACGGCGGTTTCCCAGACGTTCCATTTCCTCTAAACGTTTCGGACGTTTCGTGTCTGAATCCATGATCACACTAGATTCAACCAAACCTGTAACGTGGGTCTGAAGCATTCGCGCGCTCGCATCGTAGCTGAGTGGAAATAAGTTTCCTCGGCAAGTCGCGGTTGTCCTACATCTCGGTCAACCACTTCTCTGTCAAGGTTATGTGTATTCATATTGATCGGACTTTTGACTCAGGAGTCGGAAAGAGGCTCCTTCCCTCGTGAAACATTCCTTACATCCGGCGGATAATGTCTGTCGCGTTTGGTAACCTCCCAACTCACATCTGTTGTGCCAATCGTAGGCTAATATATGGCCCGACAGAGACAGACTCTGGAATACTGCTCGGGTGGACGGCTCAATAAATGGACACTACCGGGCGGGAGAGTGGATTCCCCACCCCTCTCATCCCCACACGTGTGCAGGTACTGCCCTATTGCCTGTTCCTCGCTCGCAGTCTTCACGGCGATGACCGAGTCACCACATTCTCCAACCTTGTCTGTTCGGACACTCGTCGATGAACAGACAGAGCAACTTTCGTTGACGCGCAGATTGGTTCTATTGCTAATCTTCTGTTTCGCACAATTCTTGGAAGCCTTCAACAACGCTGCACTTGTCCCTGCAATACCCACTCTCATGCGTTCTATGGGTATCACAGGGAGTCAGGCTGCTTGGATCATCAGTGCATTCCAGCTTACGTTCGCGTCATTTCTGTTGATCGTACGTCTCATTATCTTCGCGTGATGTGTCCTGACCGCATTTTTTGAAGAGTGGACGCGTAAGCGACATTTATAATCCAAGCAAGTGCAATTCCAATGTCCCTTTGGAAAATCCGCTCAGTATGCTTTAGAAAAGGCTTTCATCACGGGTTTATCTTTTCTTGGGGTTCTTTCTTTTGGTGCTGGCTTTGTAAACAATAAGATCGTGATCATTATGCTGAGAGCGCTGATGGGCATGGGTAAGTAAGAGTTACAAAACGTTGGATAAAGTGATAACACCCATCACAGCATCTGCGATGACAATCCCTTCAGCTCTTACACTCTTAGTGCGCGTTTTTCCGGATCCTTCCGAACAAGCTCGGGCGATCGCTGTGCAGGGAGGTTGTGGAGCAATTGGAGATGGTAGGCGTTGGCGTCGGCATTATTCCTACCCAATTTTTAAATAACGATGCCACGTGCAGTGCTTGGACTCTTCATCGGGGCGGCCCTTGTCCAGTATGCCTCGTACCACTGGGTCTTCTGGTTTACTACGATCGTCGCCATTCCAGTTGCCATTGCGTGCTTATTCATAATTCCTCCGGAAGTAGGAGATTCTGGAAATAAGTCCAACAAGCGGGACACGAGATGGGAGAGCCTTGATCCGATCGGGATTTCCATTTTGACTGGTGCCTCGTCATTAAATAAATACCGGCTGCACGCCGTGCTGATATAACATCCCAGTGGCATTCATTCTCTTCATTTACGCGGTGACGTCTGGGTCAACAAGTGGTTGGGCCAGCGTAGGAGTCATCGCCCCGATAGTAATTTCAGTCATATTTATCGTCGGATTCTTTTATTGGGAAACCCTAATTCCCTCTGATAAGGCGGCGATGTACGTCACATATCTTCTTACCCGTGTTCATAAGTTTATTGCCTCCCTCCCTAGACCCCCTCATACGTGGTTTTACGACAACTTCTTTGTCCTCTTTGGTTCAGCACTGTTACCCTTCTTTTGGTGGAACGCGCTCTTTTTCGCTTTTACAACTTTGTGGCAAAATGTTTTTCACTGGACAGTCATCTCGACTGCAGTCCATATGTAAGTGTGCTCTCTACGGCTAAATCATTTTTGAAGTGTGCTCCCTCAGGTTGCCGTTGGGCGTGGCTGCATTCATAACGAGCTTTACAGGACCGCTGTCGAGGGTCTGCAGTCCGAAATGGCTGATTCTTACCGGCCTCTCTATGGTCGCTGTGTCCACCGCCATGGTTGCTGTCGGTGGTAGCGGGCCAGAGGACTACTGGCGCTTTGTGTTCCCTGCTTTCTGTCTCGGTAGCGCTGGTGCGATGCTAACGTATACCCACACGAAGTGAGATTCGCTTATA
Organism: Nevesoporus exiguus; assembly: GCA_038089155.1. Taxonomy (NCBI): domain Eukaryota; kingdom Fungi; phylum Basidiomycota; class Agaricomycetes; order Boletales; family Boletaceae; genus Nevesoporus; species Nevesoporus exiguus. The sequence continues at coordinate 6,559 of JBBPKI010001507.1, forward strand.
CTTTCTGCATCAGCATCTGACGTTTGTGCTTTCTTAGTATTGCTATCTTCCAGGCTGCGCCCGCATCCATGGCGGGTACGGTGGGCGCAATCTTCAATGGAGCCCTGCAATTTGGTTCCGCGATCGGGCTTGCGGCGTTCTGCTCGATCGAAACCTCCGTGCAAGCTAAACATGGTGACTCTCTGGGGTATCATGGTCGTGCAGCCGCGTTTTGGTTTTTGCTCGGAATCGTGGTGGTCGAGATTGTCTCCGTGTCCTATTTTTACAAGAGGGGGACAGGGCCATCGAAATCCGGTGACAGCAACGACAACACAACAACAGGTAAGGACCACCGGGAAAAGGTCGGGGCAGAGTGCGTTTGAGGTGCTCAGAACTCGAGCGTGCTCGTCCGCAGAGTCGGAGGGATCAGGGTCCCGAGTCTTCCACACAACATCGAGAAATTTGTAATTGGCTGTTGCGTAGGCCTCCAGGCGAGGTAGCGCAGGCACATACGAAATCGAGCTCGAGTGTAGTACGAAATGTATGGTATTCGCCGAATAAAGGGCGCAGCCGCCAGTGGTGGCAAGTACTCAGAACTGAGACAGTCAACTGGTGGTGCTGACTTTCAAATACTCCTACGTGCGCTTTATAGGAGCGAGCGTTTCTTCTGGCGACGTGGCTGCTGCGGTCGCGCTAAATTGGTAAGTTAATTGCGTTAAGCTTAGTTGCCGTAGTAACTTGTTTAATAGCTCTAAGCAATGCTGCGGCCACGTCCGGCCGATTGGACATGTAATCCCCCCGGCAGCTGCTTGAAGCGTACTGGCAACGTGGCACCTACAGTAAGCACTGGCCCAGGCTCCTTAAAGGCTGAAGCTTTCTCGGGTAAACAATCCCAGGTAACCACATGGGCAAGTTTTACGACGACATCCCCGAGTCGCACTTCGAATGGATCAAGAAACAGCATATGTTTTGGGTCGCCACTGCCCCGCTTAGTGGGCAAGGCCACGTCAATGTGTCCCCTAAAGGGACGGCTGACTGCTTTCACGTAGTCAATTCGAAACAGGTCTGGTACGAGGACCTCACCGGCACCGGTAACGTGTATCTTGTGTGTATTTGATCCGTCCACACTGAGACGAGATACGACGACAGGTGTAGAGACCATTTCGCATGTTCGGGAGAATAGCCGGATCACGGTCATGTTTTGCGCTTTCGAAGGTCCGCCTAGGATCTTGAGACTCTTTGGTATCGGTATGTACTTCATTCTAGCTCCGTCCCATCTCAGCCAGCTACCCGACTCGCGTGTTACTGAGGGTATTGTCCGACACGCAGGAACCGTTCACGAGTACGGCTCGCCCGAGTACGGCAGACTCATCCCGACGACGTGCCGCAAGCCAGGCTCCCGAGCTGCCATCATCATCGACGTCTATCAAGTAGGGACTGTGCGTAGCCGCCTATTTCAATTGTATCCGTCAAGTACTCATTGGATAACCTGCTGGCGTACAGTCGTGCGGATATGCAGTCCCGCTATACGATTTCGTCATGCATCGCACACAACTTCATCGAATTGCCAACAAGGCCGAGGATGGAGATAGGGCGCTTGCCGCTGCACGTGACCGAGAGCACGGCAGTGGTGGAGATGCACCATCGCAACCCCAGTTGTCTCTCCGCATGTATTGGCTACTCAAGAACATGCGCTCTCTGGATGGACTGCCGGGGTTGCTCACTGCGCCGGATGGCATTCTTGATATGACTCCCCAGAATAACTTTGATAAAAACAGCCTGAGGCCAATGCTGCGTCGCAGCACTCAGGTTTCTGACATAGCTCAAGACCGCAGGTGGTTTGCATTTGGATTTGTGTTGGGCACAATCACTACACTTGCGGTCATTATGCTTTGTGGAAGGCTGAAAGAGTCTCATGTTCGTTTCTTGTCGTATCGGCTATCGCAAATTTTGACTTCTGCGTCGGGCTAAAGCACATATTAAGCTGGTATTTATTGTATGTCGTACGTCGTACTCGACAGCTTAATCTTGACATCAGTACATCATACAGCGACATACCTATCTCGACCCCTTCGTACTCGAAGGAGATCGTATAGGTTATGTATAGTGATAATCTTCGATTCCCATACACCATGCACGAGATAGCACGAGACTTGCAACACCTAAATCCTGAAGTCCAACCCCCAGACTTTCAAGTTTGCCATAAATCGTCTTGCAGCAATAAGTTCAAGGGAGCCTATGTCCGTTTCCTGTAGTGTTCTCCATCGGTGGGACGGTCGGCTATGGTCGAGGCATGATTGAATGGTAGCTGGCGGGTAGCTGGTGCTCAGGGCCACTCTGGAGCAAAACCGGTCTACAGACGAGTCTCGCAAAATCAAGTTTCTGCGTCGGGCTAAAGCATATTGCAGTGTATTTTAACTGGGAGAGGACGCGGCTTCCCATTGAGAGTAAATATGCGTTCGAGGACTTTAGGCATATGACAGTTTACTATACAACACTATTACACTTGTATCATACGTGATAATTTTCAATTCGTGTTCCGTATCCCATACGTTCCGCACGGGACAGCACGAGGCTCGCAATAGCTACGTCCTGGAGCCCAACTCCCACAGACTTGAATATAGTCACCCTACCAGGCTGCTTCAAGTCCTCGGGGAGCGTTGCGGCAATAAATTTCCCATCGTCGCCCTCCTCTACGAGCTCACCAAGTTCGATCAAATCCGCCCTCGCATCGACCGTCTTGCCTGCGGTAACAAGTTCTCCAGCTTCGATCGAACAGGCCTCTCGCGAGTCCACGACGACTTTCCACGCCCGATGGATCAGCTCCGAGTCGACCTCGTGCATGTGCGGCGTGAAACTCCCCACCAGGTTCAGATGTGTGCCAGGCGAGACCCACTCGGACGGGAAAAGTGGGGTCTCAGAGGGCGTCGCCGTGCAGATCACATCTGCATGTCGCACTGCATCCTTGACGCGATCACTATCGTCGAGCGTCGTCGTATGGAACGCGATGGAGGGATGTGCGCGGCTGAGCGACGATACGAGGGCGTGTAAGCGCGCGTTGTCCGTACGGTTGATGAGGGTGCATGACGTCAGGGACGGGTATGCGCGGAGGTGGAGATCGACGTGAGCTTGAATTTGTTTGCCGGCGCCAAACGCGACCAGGGACCTGGGCGTCTTGGAGGCGAGAAGACGCGTGGCGAGAAGCGACCCTGTCGTTCGGCAATTCATGTTACCTCCCGTGGCTGAATCGATCAGAGGAGACATCGAATCGTACCAGCAGCAGTCCGCACGGCCGTCAACGCGGTGGCGTTTATGATCGCCTTGACGCACCCAGTGAGCTCGTCTAGCACGAGGGTGGATGCGGGTAACCCTTGGTGATCACCTGGGTGAGAGGGAAAAGAAACGACTTTGATGGCCGTTCCGAGGTCTGATGCACGAGACGGCATGAAGAGTGCCGTGTGTCGCGCCATCGTTATGGATGTTCTGTGTGGGGAGGCATAATCTGACCCGGAGGAAAGCCCACGGAAGACAGAGGCCATAAGCGCCTCGAGATCGCTTGGCTGTAGCCCTGATACCATTGCATCGACGTCTTGGGCGGAAAGGACGAGAAGCGACATGCTATCCTCTCAACAGTGATAATCTTATCTATCCAGCCAGATCGGGCTGATGGCAGTTCTCGTTGGCGGTCCCGTGGTGGTAGTATTAGTAATGTAATGATATCGTTGTAAGCTACATCGGAGGGCGGTCTATGGTCACAATACAACAAGCGCAGTCTCCCTAATATCGCGTCGTGTGCAAGAAAGCATTCTCGCCGGAGAGCAAACCACAATTAGGCACCGATATGCACGTACAAGATCCGTTGATCAAGGGGTATCTTACTCGAACGAAGGCTATTCACCGTCTGATGCAACGCCAGCGCTGCTCGTGTATGATCCAGGCGACCAGATCCGTCAACCATGTTGTTATAAAACCGCGACGTAATCTCCAGCGTATATGCATCGTCCACTGCCCACATTGTCCCGATCACGGAACGGAATCCGGCAAACTGCATGGCTGCAGCAAGATGGATGGCCTCATCAGGGCTCTCCTCGCCTCCGACTGTCGTATGACAGGCAGACAGATATGCGAATTGGGCGTTCTGTAAGTTATATTGCATAATGTTTTCCACCCTCAGCATCCCATCACTCAAAGCGAACCCCGACTCGAACGGTTGTTTGCGATCCGGAATTCCATGGCACGCGAGATGGATAAACTCGTTCTGTTTGAACCCTTCAGCGACTTTGACAAGTGTTGCATCCCGATCTTGGACACAAGTGATCGTCGCAACAGCTCCGATACGCTGCGTTATGCCAGACAGCTCTAAGTTCACTGAAATGAGTCCACGTTGTCCGGGGGCCTGTGCCTGCCCGACGACCAGAAAACAATGCCGTTCGATGAGTGGATCCGATGGTCTCTGTTGACGGGCACGAATGAGAGCTGTCAAGGTTGGTGTATAGGAGGAAATGTAAAGATCAGAGAGTTGTGGTTGACCCTTCCTGAACGAGCCGGCGGCATGCAATGGAAGAAGGCAGAATTCGGCAGACGGGCACCACCAGATGCGCGAGCGATAGGGATAGAAGTTCTTCAGGATTTTCACGATTGGGGAAACGACTAGGTCCCAAAGTTCTCGAAGAAGTACCATCAGTTCCTTCGTCACATCTCTGAGTTTGGCACGTGACGTGAGAAAACGAAGGTCCAATGATAATCTACAGATGCGGGCTTTGGTTGTAGGGAGAGTGACATGAATGGGATCTGTGTTAGAGAGAACCACCACTGCAGCGCAGGTGTATTGGCTGGCATTGACAATAATGACAGGCCCACCAGCAGCTGCAGTCTGGAGTTCTGGAAACAGTGGGGGTCGGAGGAAACGAGAGAGTCTAGGCAATTCGCGGATATCAGAGATGACACCGTGCAGTCGAATGTTGAGACTGCATGCCAAATTGTGCTGAGACCCGGTGGCGGGGTTCGGATGGTCATTAAGTACACTGCGAAGTAAGGAGGCTATCTCTGTGAACTTGGCGGCCAGTCTCTTCCCAGTGTCACCTGATGCTGTGACCTCGTCGAGGGGAGAGCGAAGGCGGATTAGTTGGCTCCAGAAAACACAGCGGCCTTGTTCGATCAGCTCAACCGCAGTGGCAGGCTTGCCATAACGAGTACATGCCGAAAATGCGTCGACTGCAGTCGATGTCGCGAGCTGTTTCAGGACTGTGAGGTGTTGAGGCAAAGATGGGAGGGTAGCGAGGTGTTGGACAAGGAGGCCCAGAAATGCCCGGTATGCCAAGACTGTCGTACTGTGGTTATACTCTTCGGCTACACGAAGCCAGCGTCGGCCTTGTTTAAGAACAGCAGAAGAGACACTTGGGTAAATGTCACAAAGTTCCAAATATATACTGGAGATTGCCTGGAGATCAGTAATATCACGCAAAGTGGAATGCTGGAATCGAATGGATAGGTAGAATGCAATGTTACTCAATGAAAGGGCTCGGCCAGGATGTCCCTGAGGGCAAAGTTCCA
>JBBPKI010001508.1:0-12088 GCA_038089155.1 Nevesoporus exiguus
ATGGTAAATGGATCATGAGTCTGCATAAGAGAGCAGACTTAGGAGATATAGTCCAAGAGTAAAGTACGGTGAAGGAGAACGCTACTGTAGTAAATGAAGGGTCAAGGCCTCCGGTGATTCGAAGGAAACAAGAAACTTTAAGTATCATGCATGAAGGTGGGGATAACGGAACAGTACAGCAATAAGAATGAGTAAGAGCCCGCATATGAGGGAAATGAATGTAACACACTCCAGAGCAGAGTTGATGAAGATGGAAGCAGAGATTTCAGAGGCACAGGAGGTTTGGCATTTTTGTTGTAGTGGTCAGACAAAGTGCTGCTCATATCCCAATCACTCAATGGTGTATCATGGATAAGTAGCTGTGTTCTAAAATCAACAAACAAGGGAACCCAAGGAGGTGACTTAAAAGTTGGAGGTGGTCTTGCCAGAGGGCATGAGAGAAGGGGAAGTCAACAATGGAAAGGAATGAGGGAGAGGGGTGAAGCACAGGCCACTGGAGATTGGAGTTCAGAGGTATGAAGATATGGATAGAGCTAAGGGAAAAAAAAAAGACTTACCAAGGTGGCAGAGTCAGTTGAAGGTGACAGAAATGTCTAGGATGGAGGCCAGAAGTTCAGAGAAATGACAGGAGGTGGTGCACAGTTGGATTCAATGTGAATTCAAGAGTGTGCAAAGGTCATGACAGGTGGTCGTGATCACGTGAGGTCAGAAATGAAAGGGAATGGAGACCTGCTCAAGAGGGAGCACAAATATACTGTTAAGTCTGGACTCTCCAGACTCAAGTCCAATCAGAGGTCTGGAGGTACAAGGGGGGAGTAGACTTGTTAGTCTCAGAGGTGGACCAAAGTCCAAAGCAGAGGAGTCAGAGCAAAGTTACTCAGGAGAATGTTGGCACATGACTTATGTGTTGTGCCCTTGAACAGGTTCATGTCCTCATATTTTAGAGGATTGGAGTTCCAACAGGAGGAGGAAATGGGGATTGCAACAAGAATTAGGAGGGTGGTGTTGACAATCCAATACTCTGGCATCCAACAACACCAGTAAGCTAAGGCTTAGCATCTGTTAAGGTACTTAGAAGGTTTATTTAATATTACGATACTCTAGGAGTCCAGACACAGAGTCTAGACTAGTGACATCACAGGTATACCTCATGGCATGACATCATAGCTAGGTACAATACCAGCCCTAAGGTGGTCCATGCCCTTAGACCTGCCCTAAGTACATAGCTAGACACTATAAGTAGTCCAATAGACAAGACCCAAGGACTTCAAGCGAAGTCTCTTGTGGATTCCCCTAAATCTCTTGAGTGAGTGCAGGAACCTATCCTAGCATCTTAAGACTAGCTTGTCCACTCCTTCACAATGTCCCTAGTGACCCCTCAGGGTTAGCCTTTCAAGGCTAGTACGCATCCTACGACCTTCAGATTTAGGGTCATAACATTAGACTTCGCTTGCATACCCAACTGGTCACTGCAGCAAGTAGCAGACAACGTATCATGCTCTTTATATCCCCCATACAACGACCAAGTCCCAAGTGGTTTAAACACCAGCACAAAAGCATAACAGACAAGGAAGTGCCTCACCATCCGCGATGACGTTGAACTAGCCTACTCCGCAATGAGGATAAACTACCTACAGTGCAAGCAGATGCACATCCCCTCTCCACCGAGTAAGCCGCTCTCTAGCGCATTGAAGATATCAGAAGACTAGAGTTGCTCTCTATGTCCTATGCCACACCAGTACGAAGCTACAGCACTCTCAACTGAAGCCAAAGAGTAGGTCAACAATCCCCATGACGCCAAAGAGGCTATCCACACGATGATGATGATGCCACTGTTTCAGGAATGAAGCTACTGGCAGCACAGCAAAGGCTATACTGCAGTCAAGATGACAGAACCTTCCGTGATGAAGTAAAACTAGTAAGGCAGACGTTGCCTAACACAAGACCATGATATCTATAAACTACCAACTCCCGAATGATCCTGCGGCGCCCTGACAGGTGTCCAGCACAGTGGCCCTGCATGCCATCTGATTGGAAGAGCATTCCTATTCCCCCCAGCTTATGCCTTAAATGGTTGATCCCACAGTTGTACGCAACACATACACCAGCATAATTCTCCACTGGAAGAAGAAGTATGACTAGTCATCAGAAAAGTACTCCAGCGAATCCACGAAGCCAACATGCATAGGCTATCATGTCATCCCCTCACGCATACACAGTCCATAGTAGGCAAATCAGAACCACCATGCCCAAGCCAAGCCCCCTCTCAATGCAGGATAAGTCGCATAAGCACATCATCAAAATAACTGAGACGTCAAGAAACTAACCACGCTGAACAGACTTAGAGACGAAATCCACGTGACACATTGAATAATACATAGGTGCATTCCTTTTCCCCCTTTTTTCTAGGTAGACACACAGTTGGCCAAGAACATGCCATAATCCCAAAAGCTACATATGAGATCCGCAACCAGCACATCATTAAACTACCACACCCATACTTCCACGTATGCCATAGTCTTAGTGAGAAGACAAGTATATCACCCACCACGGAAACAAGTAACGTGAGCAGACAACCACTGTCCCTACCTACCACCAATGGTCACCAAGCCTAGCGAAGGCTCCCAAATACCAGAAGTATGGAGCATCCCCAATGTTGCAAGCTTCGACAGTCTCTACGACCTCTCTCACCCCACACTCAAGTTGTTTCCAACACAAGCAAAGCACAACACACAAAGGGAAACTCCATCCCCCAGATGAGGGCCTAGGAGGGAGTCACCTCAAAATGATTCCTACACCAATGCCTCAAGACCCCACATACACCCACCTCACATGTATGTTCCCAACCACATGCCACATACACAAAGACTGGATTAAGTTGCCGTCCAAGACAATGTAAAAACTATCTTTGTACATTCCTGCCAACCCCCATGCTATTTATGCTATGGCTTACCCCAAGATGACCTACACCAATGCAAGTCAAGGAGGGAGTCCCACTCCACATCAAAGGAGGCGCAAGCTATGCCTTATTTTCACCCACCCCCCCTCTCTTTCCCATCTTTCACTCTCTACAAAGACATTAAGCCCATCATGATGCCTCCTGACCTCTTGGTCCAATGACCGATGCATTGTCGTGCGCCCAGGAGTTCGCATCGATATAATCCGTAGATTATAGGAGGGAGTAGTATAGAAGTATAGGCACAAGTGGTGAACGAGTGCCGATCCTGAGTATCTGGAGGTTCTAGGACGAAACATAAGTGGAGTCCATTAATGAGCCATTGAAAGATAGGAAGGAAACAACTAGATGAAGAAAGGAAGTGTAAGCGAGGATTTTAATTCTCTTCACTTTTACCATATAGTATGCACAAGATGGACTTGCTCCAGTCCAGGCATAAAGGTGGAAGCCCAGAGTTAATGGGTCTGCCCATATTCTTGTCACAAAGTACGTGCTCTCCCCTTCTAAAGTCACACTCTTATATTACAGACACTTTATGCATTTCATATGGCTATTACAAAGGACAAGCCACATTCATATGATAGGTTTTATTTTGACCACCTATGTTACCATTCCTTCTTTCACTTTGATCTTTTCATAGAACGTACCTTGATTCTTGGGGACAAGAATCTTAAGACAGGTGTAGTGTTGATGATCCAACACTCTGGCATCCAACAACGCCAGTAAGCTAAGGCTTAGCATCTGTTAAGGTACTTAGAAGGTTTATTTAATATTACGATACTCTAGGAGTCCAGACACAGAGTCTAGACTAGTGACGTCACAGGTATGCCTCATGGCATGACATCATAGCTAGGTACAATACTGGCCCTAAGGTGGTCCATGCCCTTAGACCTGCCCTAAGTACATAGCTAGACACTATAAGTAGTCCAATAGACAAGACCCAAGGACTTCAAGCAAAGTCTCTTGTAGATTCCCCTAAATCCCTTGAGTGAGCGCAGGAACCTATCCTAGCACCTTAAGACTAGCTTGTCCACTCCTTCACGACGTCCCTAGTGACCCCTCAGGGTTAGCCTTTCAAGGCTAGTATACATCCTACGACCTTCAGGTTTAGGGTCGTAACAGGTGGGACTAATTTGGGAGATCACAACAGAAGTCAAGAGAGTGGGGACTAATTCAATATTTGTGCTAAAGTTACATGATAGAATGTACAGAGATTATATACTAGAGATTGGAAGTGAAGTATGCCAGAGCACAGCATAGGAGCTGTGTTCTAAGACAAGTATTACAAATGTACAATGAAGATGAATAATACTACTAAAGAGTTTCAGGTCCAGGTATAACTGAATACTGGTAGGAGTACAGCATTGGTCCAGTTGGAGGAGCAGAGCTCCAAGCATGGAGGAACAGAGATGGACTGAGAGGGCAGAGTTGGCTGGAGTTGGCTGGAGTTGATGGAAGTTGGGGCCAAAGGGGTCAGAGATGGATGGAATGGCACAGGATATAACAGTGAGAGCAGGAATCAAACACTAACACAATATATATATGGCAAACATGGAATACTATCAGCAGTCACAGGGAGCATTCCAACAGTTTGGTGGGCACTTGTTGAGAGATAACAGTGGTTATAGGTTAAGAGGCTTAAATATATAAATGTGCAGATGCCCTGCCATAATGATGACCGTGATTACCGGACTCCGGACCAGTGCCGCGGGCAGTCATTTAAATAGTCCCTCAGTGCTGCATTTTTGACTCAGCTAACCAGTTTCTGACCCACAGATGCTACCAATGTGCTATGGTGACTTCACCATGTTTGATAACCAATATACATATATCACCGAAGCCGACTAAGTGTGGACACCCGGATACGGCGTCCGGCAGTCTGGAGCCATCTCGACCAATCCGAATTTCCCAGCGTCCCTGCGGCGTGTAGGTTTGCTAAGCCTCAGCCACTTCTGCCGCGCCCGCTTAGTTTTTTGATTCTACAACCATCATGTTGTTCGGAGAGTCTGCGAATGTCAGCCCCCAGCCCGAGGACATCACCGACCACAACTACAAACCCTTACCAGGCCGGTTGGGTAACCTTACCACCGCCCAACAACACGCACTCGACACCCTGAAGCGACAGCTCATCGACGAGGGCCATTTCGTTCCAGAGAGGATGGACGACGCCACACTCCTTAGGTACGTTGTTGGCTTGTCATAGTCATCGATCCACCCGTAAATGATGTGATCGATGCTGATGGTGGAGCACACGACTCGGTGGTGAAGTCAACTGATGCTCACAACCTTTCATCCCACAGGTTCCTGCGTGCCCGCAAGTTTGACATCGCCAAGACGAAAGCTATGTTACTGTCTGCCGAGCAATGGAGGAAAGACTGGGGTGTTGAGGATATTGTTAAGTAAGTCGCGCGTTGCTATGACCGCTACTCATGTCTCCAAATGCTTCATCCCTCGACTAACTCTCCTTCTCCAGGAACTTTGTGTTTACGGAAAAGGAGGAAGTCGACAAGTATTACCCTCAGTACTATCACAAGATGGATAAGGTATGTCGGCGCCTAGCCTCCACTCTTGATGTCTCGCGTGTACTCACCGCATACGTCGTCGGCCCCTCTAGGATGGTCGACCTGTCTACATCCAACGTCTTGGCAAGATTGATGTCAATGCACTCAATACAATTACAAGTCAGGACCGTCAACTCCGTCGCTTCGTCCTGGAGTACGAAAAATTCCTCACAGAGCGGCTGCCCGCCTGCTCCAAGGCCGTCGGTCACCCCGTTGAAACGTCATGCACCATCATGGACCTTGGCGGCGTGAGCATCACGTCCTTCTACCGCGTCAAGGATTACGTCTTCCAGGCGGCGGCGATTGGTCAGGATCGGTATCCAGAATGCATGGGCAAATTTTACATCATCAACGCCCCCTGGACGTTTTCTACTGTGTGGTCGATCATCAAACCCTGGCTGGATGAAGTCACAGTGGCCAAGATCGATATTGTAAGCCCCGGGATGGTGAAGGAAAGGTTATTGTCGCAGATTCCGGCGGAAAATCTCCCGGCAGAGTTTGGTGGAAAGTGCCGGTGCGCTGGCGGGTGCTCTTTGAGCGATGCGGGTCCATGGAATCCCCAAGCAGAACAGAATGGGGAGGCATAGTAGACAAAATGTTGGCTTACATTGCATGGACAGGGCTTTTGCGGTAATATACCTACGCAGCTATTATAGCGAAGCACTGATCAGTGCAATTAATTTTATGTGATTCATTCAAGTCCGGCTTACTCAATTTTGGGTCGGGTGTCGTACTAGGACGCTTCTCTGCCGCGCCACGCGGTGCAAGGGCCGTCCCTGACTTGACTTTTCTCGGCGACGAGGCCTGTGCCACAGCAAGAGCCTGCTGAACGTAGCCGCTGCCAACATTTGTAATGACCAATGCTGTCGTCAGCCAACAGCTGTTCTCTGGTAAGACTTAGTGTATACTCATTCGTGTACACTTCACGCTGGTCTCGTTAGGCGCGCTATCCGGATTTGCCTCAGCAGTTCTACTTCAACCCCGTAAGAACATCTCACAACCGCCTTGTCTCACTACCTGACACAGTAGACAGTGGACTTGCTGAAAACAAGGGTCCAGCAAGGTGACTCTGTGCCTTGTTCTCGGTGCGAGCTAAGCGCTCTTTACCTCTTGGCCTCCAATTCTTACTCTACGAAAGAAATACTCTTCTCATCTGGCGGACCACACATAACATCATCAAGCGGGATGGGATTATTGGACTGTGGCGAGGCACGAATGCATCGCTTGTTCGGTGAGCCTGTATAACGACGTTCCAGGGCCATGACCGATGGGCCTGGAAGAAATGTACCGGGGGTAGCTCTCTACTTTACTAGCTTGACGCACCTGCGCTCTATAATGGCTCAATCTCCATACTTTTCGGTCCCGACGACCACGAAGAAAGAGGCTACCAAGAGTGTTTTGCCAAAGCTTACAAACCAGGGCAACCTCCTCGCTGGCGCAACTGCAAGGGTTGGAGTTGGCTTCCTGCTAAACCCCTTCTCAGTTCTGAAAGCACGGTTTGAGGCATGGCATACCTTCACTTTAGTGTCGCACGCGACTTAATTTTTACAGAGCGAACATTTTGCGTACCGAAGTTTGACCGGATCCCTGATCTCGATCATTCGCACAGGGCCCAAAGAGTTGATGCGTGGAGTTGTGGCCTCTTCGCTGCGAGATGCACCATACGCCGGATTATTCGTCCTACTCTATGAAGCGACCAAGCAAGAATCGAGCAAGTCCATGTTCCCCAACCCTGTAGCGCCTGTCTAAGGCAACTCTGACAGCTCATTTGGTGCCAAGCGCATACGCCACGAGCATACATAGCTTCTCTGCAGCAGCGGCAGGGGGCATTGCAACGATGGCTACCCACCCATTCGACGTGATCAAGGTACCCGGATAACACCTCACGTATGCATGGTACTGAGAACCATTAGACTAAGATGCAGGTTCGGTCTGAGCACCAATATCATGGTCTAATATCCACCATCACTCGCATATGGCAGGTACGCCCTCCCACTCTACAGAAATTTGGTGGCAGATACATTCTTTTATAGCAACGAGGCGTCGTGGGCTTCTTGGATGGAGCGTCTCTCCGCATGTCACGCAAGATTCTGAGTTCTATGATTGGGTGGGCAGTATTTGAGGGCATTCTCCTCTTTATGCAAAAATCATGATACTGGAGATACCTAGCTAGACAAGTTGCAACTATGAGTATTGCTTCTGAATAAACTTCGCTATTGTCTGCAGTTGGATATTTGATGTCCCCTCGTAGATCGCTCCCTGCAATGTTGACCCGTGTTTAGCTGAGTAAATTACTAAGAGATACAATCCTGCTTACTATCTTGGAATCTCGCCAGAACTTCTCTATTCCGGTCTCTCGAGTGAACCCCACACCTCCTGCCCACTCGATAGCCTGTCCAGAGACTCGCTGGGCAATAACACTTGCCCAGTATTTAGCCATGGCAGCTTCCTTGGTGAAAGCCTTGCCTTCCTCTTTCCTCCGGGCAGCATTGTAAGTCAATAGGCGAGCTGACTCTATCTCCACTGCGGCTTGGGCGATTTGAAATGCCATGCCCTGGAAGGTACCTACGGGCTGACCAAACTGTTTGCGCTCGTATGTATAGGGAACGGCTTTGTCGAAAGCGCCTTGTGCGAGTCCGAGCATTTGAGCTGCAATTCCTATCCGGCCTAGTAGACCCGACCGCTCAGAAGATATCAAGTGAATGCGACACATGGAGTATACCCTCGTTCAAAATTTCGATCGCAATCTTGTAACCTTTGCCTTCGCCACCTATGACGTTTTCTGCGGGTATACGCAAGTCATCAAAATTGAGTGTACACGTCGAGGAAGCGCGTATGCCAAGTTTCTCTTCCTTCTTCGCGGTTTTGATACCCATGTCTTTGGTTGCAATGAAGCAAGTGATACCCTTGTATCCCTTGCTTGGATCAACCTGAAGAAACGTCATCAGGCTGTGCACCAAAGACCACTACATGATCTTACATTGGCAAAAATGAGGAATATCTCGGCTTCATGCGAGTTCGTGATCCACATCTTGGAACCGTTGATAACCCAGTGGTCTCCGTCCTTCTTCGCGCGAGTCTGTAGTGCAAATGCATCCGAACCAGATGCTGCTTCGGATAAGCAGAAAGATCCGAGCTGTAGTACATGTTTGGACACAAAAGCTACCGTGAACCCGAAGCGACGCACCTTGGACTGTGCAAGTTGCGGAAGCCACTGGTCTTTCTGTTCCTTCGTTCCATGTTGCCGCAGGACGGTATTCACCAAGGTATTGTGGACGTCACACATGACCGACACAGAGGGATCGACCTTGGCCAGTTCTTCGATCGCTATTATGGCCGATGTAAAGGAAGATTCGGCGCCACCATGAACAGCGCTCGTTTCGATTCCCATGAGCTATTTATTTTGTCCAGCGAGCGAATCAAGGCTCAGCAGGTTAGCAAAAACACAACGACATACCCCTTGTTCGAACAGCCCCATAATGATCTCCGGGTCCATCCTTTCCTTCTCGTCCATTTCACGAACTTTGGGTCCGACGACTTCGTTGGCAAATCGCTTCACTGGATATCTCGCTTAGTTCCGAGTGAGACATTGAAGGGTGCTACGGTCACTACCAGACTCCCTGAGCATCTCCTCTTCTTCCGTGAACGCGTCAAGTGAATTCAGGGAGAGGCTCTCTGTAGAACGTACACACGACGCTGCGAAACTCCTGGGAGGATGATCAATTCAGGAAACGGAGACGAGACTCTGCTGTAGTTGGCAAACCTGGTAGCACGCAAGGCTGTGGTGCGGGTCCTAAGGGCACTTGTCGAACGAACAGCAACGCGCAGTAAGGGAGACATTGTGGGAAGGGTAGAATGCAAGAGCTCAAGCAATGGTAACCGGTAGACCCCAAGACGTACAGGGGATGGTCAACAATCACATGACCCAGCGGATCTTGGACATGTGATCCTCGTCTTATTGTGGTGTGCTTTGGGTACAGTCAGGACGATCCCGGTCAGTACCGCTTACAGGCAGCTGCATTTTGAATCAGTTCAGCCTATGCTAAGCCAGCCACTGGACCCAGTGGTTACTCGACGGACCGGCCCACAGGTATGTACACTCTTAAGTCGTCCTTCGCCGATTTTCATCAACCGAGTTATGATGCCGACAGAACCAAGTTACTACGTATAGTTGACGTTCTGGCGAGAGCACCCCGAGTCGGGCTGCCGAAGTTGGACGTGGCCCAGCCACTATTGTGTGGAAGCCTTCTGGCGCAACAGTTGCGGTCGTGTTCGGCCATCCGAAGATTAAAGTGACCCCGAACC
Organism: Nevesoporus exiguus; assembly: GCA_038089155.1. Taxonomy (NCBI): domain Eukaryota; kingdom Fungi; phylum Basidiomycota; class Agaricomycetes; order Boletales; family Boletaceae; genus Nevesoporus; species Nevesoporus exiguus. Next base: position 9,823 of record JBBPKI010001508.1, read on the forward strand.
GAGCCGATGCCGGCGATGTCACGGTACTGGAGCAGTTCAAGGACAATCTACAACTCGAACCCCGTTGATATAAACGAACGGGTGGCATGCCTGACCTCCTCAACCCAGGTCCACTCCTACTCCCACGATTCCGTTCACTCCAGCGCGTCCCCGAAACAAGGGCATTTCTTTAAACCTGACCTAGATACATTTGACCCCGCGCACTTTGTGGGTCACGTCATTTTTCATACTCTGGATAAGCAATGGGAAGCGCAATCTATGGCGCGTTTTATTCACTTCGCTGGACGTATATCCTGCACGACTTGCTTATGCTGATGCGATCCGTATCCTCCCTTACGCATCGAGTTCACAACAATGTTAATGATCCATGAGCCTTACATATTCCGAAATCTACTCGCAGAAAACTAAAAAGAGGTGGATCCATAGGAATGCACATGCATTATCTGGGCTGCACTAGACAGTATCCCGGGGCGATCATAGTGAGACGAGAACATGCTAACTCTGCGATTAGTAGAGCCGAAACATAAGACGATGCAGAGTGCTTGAACAAAACAGCAAAGTGGAAGCGACAAGGGTCATGAGGAGACGTGAAAAAGCATCGAGTATAGTTGTGCCCAGAGTTCCCCGCTTCGACAAGTGAGCCGTTTCATGCAGTCGCATCTCCAGTCTTGCCATTTTCGCCGGACCCACGAGCTTCGCCATTGGTTCCTCGTCCCTTGCCGGTGAGGCCAGCAGCTGCAAGCCCTCGTACAGCGAAGCCTCGACCACCACGGCCTCTCGAGCCGCCTCGTGCACCTCGGTCTTCCTTGTCTATTGCAATTTTGACTTCGACCGGGGACTCGTTGATTTTCTGTGACCAAACATCAAATTTCGAGAATCGGCGAGAAAGATCAACGCATTACCTCGTTGTTCCTCTCCAAGCCAACTTTCATAGTCTCCTCGTCGCCAAATTCGACATATGCTATTTTCTGGTTCCGTCCTGGTGGAGTGTGGGGATACGTCACGCGCACGATCTAAGTCCTATGATAAGCAAATATGGACCATCGTTACTTGTGCGTTTCACGTACTCCTGATTGATCTCCACCGAAAAACTCACGCAGCTCCCCTTCGTTTGCAGGAGCTTGGAGGCGAACGAACAGAGTCCATGATGGCTTGTAGGCCCGTCGTGATGTTGGAGTGCGGGTACCAGCGCTGTCCGTTGTTGGTGATTTGAGACCAGTATCCAGAACGTCAGGTGTGGGGGCCTTAGCAACTTCGTCAGAGACTGGAGTTTCTTTGCCTGACTTGGGCTGAGCCACGGGCGGCTCAATAGGGAATGAGCTAGTTTCGGCTCTCTCCTCCGCGGAATCCTTCTCCTTAGTCTCCTGGTCTGTACGTTCTTTCTTTTCCTTCCTCTCCCTCTTTTTCTGCTTGTCTTTCTCAGATCTATCAGAGGGAGGTCCAGTCGGTGTGCCGTTTGTCTTTGTTTGAGGAAGACTGGAGGTACCCTCCCTTGGCGTAACTGAGACAATCGGAGACGTGGTAGCGACTGGCGATTTGACTTCCTTGGACATAGGCGAAGCAGGCTTCTCCATGGGCGCTGGTGTTGAACCCTTAGTTGGTGGGTTCCCAGTAGCGTTTGGTAGCGAGGAACTTGTCGAATTAGGAGTGTGTGCGACAGTGCCGGGAGTGGCGGTACGACGGTATGCGTAGTTGAAGCCTACGAGACGTCGGTACGCGTTATTCGTCTGAGAGCTACCTACCTTGGCTCTTGAGCTCCGCACTGATTCTACCTTCCTTGATGTCCAGAACAAGGGACCCGAAGGCAGCGTCGCAAAGATTCCAGTTCCAACAGTTTTTCCAGGCGGGTTCCTCACCAGTAGCTGTAGATGGCGCACCCGTTTGTGCTTGGGACTGAGGAATGCGTTCGATGACAGACAGAGCCTTGTCGAGGAGGATCCGCTGGTGATCATCGATAACATTGTCGACCTGAGTCTTCACGCTGTCCCAGACTTTGTCGAAGCCTTCTTTGCCTACAAGCAGCTTGTGGCGGAATCCTTCGAAATCGCCTTGTACGCTGAACTCGTTGTAAGAGCTAGCATATCTGAAATGGAGACCGGCAGAGATGGTCAGATCGGCCTTGAGAACGAGGGCGAGCTGAGCGATAATTCCCTCCCGGCCTGGACTTGCATGAGTAATCAGGAGACGCGTCTCTGAGGGGTCGAACACCCGTTGAGCGGTGTCGACGAGTTCGCCGATCTGGAGGGCAGTGGTCCACATGGTGCCC
>JBBPKI010001509.1:0-12087 GCA_038089155.1 Nevesoporus exiguus
AAGGATACCAGTTGGAGAGTGTCAGAAATTGATTGAAAGCATGCCTAGGAGGGTCCAGGCAGTGCTCAAGGCAAAAGGAGGCTACACCAAGTACTAATAATATATCTCAAGTAAAAAGTACAAAAACCAGCCCAATGAGGTAGTTATCTTGTAATGGTCATATCTTAACCGCATTTGCATAGGATTACATAATGTATTGAGCAAAGTTGTAGCCAAGGGTTCATACTACAATACACCCCACCAAGACAAGGTGTAATTGGTTGATATGATTGTGGTGTGCTTCACACACCAGATTTGGTCAAACATTGGGCCGGTTTTTGGAGTCACTGTATATCCACCATCTATATATGGACTACATGGCTGAAAAGAGGAGTATGTTGAAGATGGTACCGCTCATAGCCGTTATCATAGTTCATTGAGACCCACTTAAAACCATTTTGGGGGTCTTGCGTGATACTGGAAGCTTCTGCATATCAACAAGGCAGGTCAGCAGGCCTATGTGTGAGATGAGGAACCGGTGGCACCAGAAGCTACAGGCAGCTGCAAACACACGAAAGGACATTGCAAACAACGATACGCCCAGATGCTAAAGGTGTAACCTTCCAACCCTTCCTGATGGGTTTGTGCCCAGGGTAAGCCTCAACACTGCAAACGGGAACACAGGGGTGTGGTAGTAAACTTCTGAATGTTAAGGACAAGGCACCTACTCTACGCATACTTCCATTTTCACCAGGAGATCGGCTTGCTGGGGGATTGCCCACATCACCCATGCATCACCTCTGAGCTGCTCGTGCAGAAGCTTGCAAGTCATGTTGATTAGGGCCACAATGGATTCTTCGTAGCCCTGGGAGACTGATTTGCACTAATGACAATCCAAACTCAAGCAAAAACCTCCTATTGGAAATGCGAACATAGGGAGATGTAGGGATTCGGAGCGTGGCAGTAGATTTCTCGAGATACCTGCTTGCAGACTGCAAAAGCGTTGCAAGTGTTTGTTTGGCTCTTTCTACAGTGTCCCTTCATCCATGCCTTCTTCTTCTCCATCTTCTTTGAGTCTCTTCGACCATACCAGCAGATCATACTTGGTGAAGACAACAATTACAGGAGCTAAGGCATGGATCCAAAAAGGTTATCAAGTGTCTGCTCTATACGAGCCAAAAAAAAAGTAAACTAATGTACTTATGGGCCAGAGCCAGGAACATTTTGTCTCCTTCCTTCAACACTTGCCCACCGGACCGTGGTATCTCTGCACAGAGCCTAGAAATGATCAGTTTGGAATGGTACATCGTAAGAGGGTGACCTATCATATTACATGAAGCCGATCTCTCAGGAACTCCTTACAATGGTGTTCCTGGAGGAACAGAGCCACAATCTCAAAATTGGTGTTATCACCTGGTTTGAATCCTTTCGAATTGTGCAAAACAAAGTATTTGTTTTCATTGGAAATGAACTCTTGGTTGATGAATGCCTCTCTTAGTGTGTACTCGGACACTTTCTGAGTCAAGGTCAGCTATCTTGCAACAAGGGACAGCAAAGGAATATGGTGGCTTACTGCCTCTCTTATCCTAAATACACAGTTGATTAAAAAAGACTTTCCGACACCAGCCTAGAAAGACTGCCAGCAACCATGAGCAAACAGATAGCAATAGCAACTGACACATCCAATGCACAGTATCTGGAATCTACGAACACGACATTAGTCCAGGGCCTCAGGGACCTCAATTGCTTGCCGCAGGACATTGTTCAGGATGTCCTGGATGGTTGACTCGGTAGCCATATCGTTTGCAGAGGGTGAGGCCATCAAAGTTTCAGAGTGTTAACCGCATACACAAGGGTACCATCAATAGCTGCCCCAGCAACACGAGTTCACTAGCAACGTAAGGTGCTTCCTTGCATCCATTTTGGGAGCCTCAGGCCTCAGAGGTCATTCTGTCCATGCTGAGCACAATTGGGGTTGGGCCAAATCTGGCAGGACAACATATGGATTGGTTGCTGGTTGTATCTCCAAGAGCGAGACACCAGTTGCGCTGTACGATGGGTTTTCACAATGTTGTCTTGTTTCAGAAGAAAAGCGTTTGAAACTCTCGGGAAATGCTGATATCACTATCACAGCATACAGCTCATCACTGTAAGTACAGTCGACTCCCTTATAACAAATACCTGGTATAACACATACTTCCTGATAACACATACATTTTTGGATTTTCCAAGTTGGTTTGCAGGGGAAAACCCATAACTCTTCCATAACACATAACACATACCCTATTTTGTTTAGCAAAACCCATACCTGTACTTACATAATGGCTAAAATAGGAAATTATATTATATAATAATCCTTTGCAACATTTCAAGGATGGCAAAAATGGCCCAGATACAACATTCAACTTCTATTTCCCATGGTGAAACCACTTGACATGCTGAAATTGGGCTTAGCAAAGCTTTGCAACCAGATACGAGAAAGGAGGGCAAAGCTTGAGGCAGAGCTGAAAAAAGGTCAGCCAATATGAGATACTGATCAGGAGTGGCTAGATGGCAATGGAAATTTGGTGAATGAAGAATGGGTGGTTGAAGCACTGGACAGTTCATCTGACTATGATTGGGGTGTTGAAAGATTGGGTTCACAAGATAGGACAATTGTCCAGAAGCTATGAAATCTTGTTGAGGGAGATGCTCCTTCAAAAAAGCGAAAGTGTAGGCATTCTAAATGTTATTATAATCTGTGTGAATGATGAACTGAACCTATTCTCTGTAGGACCTACAACTGCAGAGTCTGCATATACATCTCAAGAGAAAAGTTCATGGCCAGCAAAATTCCAAAAAAAGGAAAATGCCACTCTAGCACAGTGGATCAGAATTTTTGATTGGTATTATGCCAATGGCAGAAATCAGGTGAAGACAGCTGTTATGATTTTATCCCTTATCTTATCTTATCAAGTCACATGACCACTATCACGTGACCGTGGGACATGTCACCTGACCAAGTCTAGGTCAAACACTTTCACTTCATTCACATTCGTTCTAGACCCTTATCTCCATGCTTCTTTAATTACCGTCACTCTAGGCCCTTATCTCTAATTCTGCTCCACAGTGATGTCACTACATTAGTAAGTCTTCACATGCTTGCCCTAGAGTATCCTGTAGTATATAAACCTCAATACATCAACGACTGGACTTCAGTCAAGTCCTGGTTGATTCCCCCAGATCTTCCTCTTGAGCTCTATAGCAAGTCTAGTAGTGTGACCGAAGCCTTAACAGGTCTAGGTTGCCAACATTAGGACTTGACTACTCTCTACTTCCCTCACACTACTCATTACCTTGCCGTCGTTCGCGACAACCCTGGACCCTAGGGGCAAAGGGAATCTCTTGTTACTTACCACCCTTCACTTTTCACACGCACTTGTGCTCCTATTACTTTTTATGTATACCCCAGCTATACGCTGGTGAAGGTCGACTTAGCCTTAAGCGGTCGTCAAGGGGTGAGCTCGAGAGCTCTTAATTGGTTTAACAACCGCCTCCGCACATTTCATTTTGAAGGAGCCTCGGCTCGTGTCCACGTGAGGCACATTTCTTCTAGCATTACTAGTATGCAGTGGTCTACTGGTGAAAGAGCGGTCTTGTGCCCACCAGCCCACTTACAATTACATTTTCGAAGACTCGAGTTGCAGAGGCTATTGTCCCAATCGAGTAGAAGTTGGTGTTGACAACGGTCCACACTTCTTTACCCCTTTTTATGAATGTTCCCAAGAGATCCCGCTAAGTCTGAGGAGATCGAGGTTCGCCTCTCCAAGGAAACACAAATCGGTGAAAACTACGAGTATCACCAAATTGCTTTTGACCCCAACGATGAGTACTACGACGCTCAAGGGGGTCATCATTTCCGAACACCAAGAACTCCTATCCCTGAGGTAGAAGAAGAATCAGATTCAGAATATTCTCCATTCCCAGCTAGGGAAGACAATGACGGGTGGCTTCATTATCAGCCACCGAACCCACACTTCGGAGTGCCTGACCCACTCCCACAACAAACAATCTTCGAAAGACAAGATCTCCTCCCATACTTCCTCGACGTCATCAGGAACAACCTAAACTTCGATGAAGATTTACTTCTCTATTTTAGAGTAACCCCCGAAGAAGCAGCACATTTCAGGAGACAAGTACTTTTGGTCCAACTATACGAGGACCCCCGCCCCGCCAATGGGAAGAAATAGGCCTTCTTGAAGAACTGAGACAAGGCCTACTCACCTTACAGAACCTACGCACTCTATCCCTCTCCCCCACCCCTGAACCGGAAGTAACCCCGGTTCCAGAAGAAGAACATCACATCGCAGTACCCCTACAGGAACCCGCGCCCCCACGTAGACTCAGAGACCAACAATTCCTCAGAGAACCATATCGTCGACCAGCCCTCATCCCCCGACCAGAACTCCCAATCGCCACCAGAACTCGCTCCCGCACCAATGGCCACGGTAGAGCACATCCAAGAACTCGTAGATCAGATTAACAATCTGAAAGAACAACTCAAAACTCTGCAAAGAGCCAGCGGAGTAAAAGAAACGAGAAACACAGAAGTGAAAATCTCGAAAAAGGTAGAATCAGTCCCAGAGCCAGGGAGGTACGATGGGAGTAAGATAAAGTACGATAGCTGGAGATTACGAATGCGATTGTACATAGATGGCAACTCTGAAACCTTCATAACAAACAAAGACAAAGTGGTCACCATCCTAACAAGGATAGGGCCCAAAGATGGAGAAAAGGACACTCACGGAGCCGAACAGTGGGCTCAACAATACCTCACAAGATTCATTGATGGAGATGCTTTCTGGCCCTCCACAGAAATGCTATGGGACGTCATGGATCAACGCTTCAAGTCTATAAACAAAATAGACGAAGCAAGAATGAGGCTGGATCGCTGCAGACAGTACAAAAATGAATCCATACAAGACTTCCTGACTAGGTGGTTGGGACACTACTATGACACAAAAGGAAATCCAGCAGACAGTGATCCAAACGGAGTCAGACTATTGGAAGGGGCAGTAGATGCTACAATCATAGAGCATATCTACTATAATAATCAAAGAAAAGACAATGTACAAGACTACATAGAGATCCTTCTCAAAAAAGGATCCAGTATGGAATCCTTTAAAATGAGAGGAAAAGACACTTCGAGGACCTCTTACTCATCCAATCACCAAGAAGGACAGGCTCGAACATACGGAGGTAGAGGACAACCGATGGACATAGGAGCCCTCAGACAAAGAAACTCCAAGTGCTACAACTGCACAGGAGAAGGACATGTCGCCCGAAACTGTCCAAAACCAAAGAAGGAATGCACAGAGTGCAAATTCCTAGGAGGAGGACATAAAGTAAATTGTTGCAAAAGGGCAACGGAAGCTTCGCGACCTCCCGCGAGTCAAAGCAGTCATCCAAGAAGAAGAGAAGAAAGGAGAAGACAAGAAGGAAGAGCCCAAAGGAGAAAGGGCTATAAAAGGCATGGACTATGAGGCGATGAAAGCCTACTTCTTCGACTTACACGATACAGAAATGAAGAAGGCGGGAAAAGGCTACAGCAACTGAGGGATCTGGGACCTCAGAAGCCGAAAGAAAACATCTTAAATACTAAAAATAGTTTCTCCTCCCTATCACCCTATGTACAATATGGACAGGACTTCGATGACAACTCAGACTCTTCCACATGCTACTCCTCAGAATCAGAACCAAGTACCCCTATTTATCGAGTACACCTACCTATAACCAAGACCAGGTCTCTCCAAAAGGAGCTTGCTGCACAGGAATGCAGGCTTAATTCGGTCAAAGGAAAAGAAAAAAATATTTATGAGGAAAGTTTCCTAGAACGAATCCTCTTATGAAATACCTAGGTGCAATATGAGATCCTGATGGATATCTCAATCGCACATCCCACTACCAAGAACAAGAAGCATCAGTGCAAGGCCCTCTTGGATAGTGGCGCGAACAGAATTTTCATAGACAAAAAGTGGGCCGAAGACGTAAAACTTCCACTACAAAAGATGGAAAGAGAAATTCCGGTCCTTAATGTAGATGGAACAAAGAACTCTGCAGGAGCAGTCATGCATCAAGCAGAGATAATTTTAGACTATCAAGGTCATTGCGAACGCCTAGTCACAGAAGTCACCAACTTAGGCAAAAACCCAATGATCCTAGGATACACATGGTTGGCAAAACACAACCCAACCATAGACTGGACCAAAGGGGAAGTAAAGATGGCAAGGTGCCCAAGGTCCTGCTACATGCTATTGGACCGAGCAACAAATCTGGCCAAGGAGGAAGAAGAAGAATTGAAGCACGCTTCGACTGTGCATAAATTCATTAAAAACCTCGAGATGCCAAAGAGAAAGGAGCCAACTCTTGAAGAAATGGTTCCAAAAGAATATCACCACTATCTGGACATCTTTAGCAAGAAAGAGTCCGAACGACTTCCCCTGAGAAAACCTTGGGATCATGAGATAAAGCTAAAGCCTGGCTTTCAACCCAAAAAGGCCAAAATCTTCCCAATGAGCAAAGACGAAATGGAAGAATTAAAGTCATTCGTCGAAGAACAAATCAAGAAGGGTTATATTCAACCGTCACGCTCCCCCCAAACAAGTCCCGTCTTCTTTATACCAAAAAAAGATGGAAAAAAGCGACTAGTCCAAGACTACAGATATTTAAATGAATGGACAGTCAAAAACAATTACCCCTTACTACTTATAAGTCAATTAGTGGATAAGCTCCAAGGGGCGAAGCTCTTCACTAAGTTAGACCTTCGATGGGGCTATAACAACATAAGAATCAAGGAAGGAGATGAATGGAAAGCTGCCTTCTTCTCACATTCAGGAGCATATGAGCCCCTTGTAATGTTCTTTGGGTAGTGCAATGCACCAGCCACCTTTCAGCAGATGATAAATGAGATCTTTGCTGATATGGATGGGGTAGTCATCGTTTACATCGATGACATAATGATATTCACCAAGACGGATGATGAATCAGAACATGATAAAATCGTCCATGAAGTACTAAAGCAGTTGAAAGAACATGATCTATTTCTGAAACCGGAAAAGTGCTTCTTCAAACAAAAGGAAGTCGAATTCCTCGGAATGGTAGTAAACACCGAAGGGATCAAAATGGAAAAAGGAAAGGTGGAAGCCATTCTCGACTGGCCCACACCCAAAAATGTCAAAGGAGTTCGCAGTTTCTTGGGACTAGCGAATTACTACCGAAGATTCATTCAAGACTTTTCAAAAGTCTCTCGACCCCTGAATGATCTAACCAAGAAGGATCAACCCTGGCAGTGGGGACCCCAGGAACAAGGAGCGTTTGACTCGCTCAAACAAGCTTTTACCATGGCACCCATACTCGCTTATCCAGACAATAACAGCGAGTTTCGCCTCGAAACTGACGCCTCAGATTTTGCCACAGGCGCAGTTCTCTCTATTAAACAAGACGACAAATGGCATCCCGTCACATTCTCCTCAGCATCCATGACCCTGGAGCAGAGGAACTACCCCATAGCAGATAAGGAAATGCTAGCCATCATTTTGGCTCTTGAACAATGGCGGCATTACCTTGAGGGGGCAGAAGAATTTGAGGTGTGGACTGATCATGCTAACCTCAAATACTTTATGACCAAGCAAGATCTCAACCGACACCAAGCCAGATGGTCTCAATGGCTATCTTGATTTAACTACATCCTAGTCAACAAGCCTGGATCCCAGATGGGAAAGGCAGATGCTCTCTCTCAACGAGAGGATCATGCCATTGGCATAGACAAAGACAATAAAGGCGTCCAAATGATCCCTGAAAATAGAGTAAGGGTGCAAAGACAAGGCTTCTCAATCGAAGGAGAAGAAAGGAAACTCCTCGAAAGGATTATAGAAGCACAACAGCAGTGGAAAGGCAAAGACAAAGAGAAGCCTAACCTGCTATCCAAGGATGGAATCTTGTATCTTGGTGACAAGATTTTCGTGCCCCCAAAGGGACAATTACACCAAGATATAATAACTCTTTACCATGATTCGCCTATTGCAGGGCACGGAAGCGTGAATAAAACATGGAATTCAATAGAACGATATTTCCAATGGCCTGGTCTTAGAACCCAGGTTACAGATTATTGTTCAAGGTGCAATCGTTGCGCACAAATGAAACCAACAAACAAGGCCCCCTCAGGAGAATTAATACCTAATCCTATCCCAAACGGTCCATGGCAAGACATCTCTGTGGACTTCATCACCGACTTACCTCTCTCCCAAGGACATGACACGATCCTTGTGGTCATAGACCGATTTTCAAAAGAGGTGGAATTTATACCCACCAATAAAACAATCACTTTGCTCGGAACAGCCGAGCTATATCGAGACCATGTATGGAAGCATCATGGACTTCCCCACTCAATCATCTCGGACCGTGGTTGACAATTTGCTTCCCAATTAATGAAGGATCTTGCTAAAATGCTAAAGATCGACCTTCAGATGTCCACGGCATTCCACCCTCAGACGGACGGACAAACCGAACGAGTAAATAGAGATCTACAGCAATACCTTCGTCTCTTCACTTCCGAAAAGCAAGATCAATGGGCTGAATGGTTGCCTCTCGCCCAATTTACCTTTAATAACTGACTTCACTCTGCAACTAAGAAAAGACCATTCAAGGTAACTAAAACCTACGAACCAAGAATGGGGATAGAACCCCTTAAATCCAAGAACGAAGCAGCCGCCTCTTTTGGCAGCGACTTCTCCAAGATGCTTGAGCAAGCTAGAGCATCGCTCGAAAAAGCTCAAAAGGCAATGAAAGTTCAAGTGGATAAACACCGCTCCAAGGGACCTCAATACGACATCAGAGATAAAGTTTGGCTCTCCACCGAGAACATCAAACTTAATAGAGCATCAAAGAAGCTCACCAAACAATGGATTGGTCCGTATACCATCATTGAACTTTCCGGCCTGAATGCTGTAAAACTTCAACTCCCCAAGATGCTCAAAATTCACCCCACTGTCAACATCTCTAGAGTAAAACCATATAAAGAGCGCTTGGAAAACCAACCTGTTGTTGCTCCAGGACCCGTCGTGGGCACAGAAGGAGAAGAACCAGAGTTCAAGGTAGACTACATAGTCAGTTCACGCCTCAAAGGAAGAACTTTGGAATTCTTAGTACACTGGAAGGGCTATGAAGAGGAAGACCGAATGTGGGAACCTCAGAGCCACCTCTCTAATGCCAAAGAGGCTATTAACAACTTTTACCTTTCCAACCCAGCGGCACCCCGGAAACTCTGAATGGTCCAAACAGACTTTGATTCTTTATTTTCCCCTTACACCAATGTCACAGAACCCTCCCAGATTCCCTTTAATTGCCTGGAATGCGATTCATAGGAGGGGGGTAATGTTACAATTTCATCCCTTATCTTATCTTATCAAGTCACATGACCACTATCACGTGACCGTGGGACATGTCACCTGACCAAGTCTAGGTCAAACACTTTCACTTCATTCACATTCATTCTAGACTCTTATCTCCCATGCTTTCTTAATTACCACTATTCTAGACCATGACATCATTAATGACGTAGTACATTAGTAAGTATTCCCAGGCTTGCCCTAAACACTCCTGTACGTATATAAACCCAATGTCATCAATGACCGGACTTCAGTCAAGTCCTGGTTGATTTCCCTCATCATCCTCTTGATCTCTTAGCAAGCCTATCGAGTGGTAGCCAAAGCCTTAAGTGGTATAGGTTGCCAACAGCGGGTTCTCTAATGAGTCGTCGGTTTCTGAGTCGACGAATGGGAGCGGGTTCTTGTATGGGTGCTGCGACATGATGGAGTTCTTCTGGAACTGGGGTTAGTTCTGGTTCGGGCGTAGGGGAAGGCGAAGGTGTGTGTAGATTTTGTAAGGTGACAAGCCCTTCTCTCAGTTCTTCCAGAAGCTCTGCTTCTTGTTGAAGGTGTATCCGAGGATCAGGGTGGAGCTGTACTTGGAGGACTCTGACCCTGAAGGCTAGTGCTTGGTCCTCGGGAATCTCGTGAGCTTCTAGAAGAAGTCTGTTGAATAGTTCATTTTCTCTTATCCTATCTAGGAGATAGGGAAGGAGGTCGTGGTGCTCGAAGATATTTACCAGAGGTTCTGGTGTAGGGGTTCGGTAGAGGTAGTCGTTGTTGTCCTCTCTTGGGTCGTATTGTATGAATTGAAGCTCGTCTTCTCTTTGGTAATCACTATATGGGGTGGACTGATGTCGTCCTATTGGATAGTGATCTTCTGAAAGTACCCTTTCGTCTGGGGTGGTTGCTCTTGTTTGAGCTGGTTCTCCGTTCCAGAAACGGTATTGTCCAGCTTGGTCGATGTATCCGTCGTTCAGGTTGAAGGAAAACTCTCTTTGATGTGGGAAATTGTTCCCGAAGACAGTTTCTTCTGAGGGGAGGCGGACCTCAAACTCCTCAGACTTTGGGAAGGGGTGGTTTGGAAACATCCAAAAACTTGTAAAGTTGCGTGGACCTTTGTCAACACCAGCAACTACTCTATCAGGTCAAAAACCTTCCCAACTAGAGTCTTTGAAAGTCGTATGTAATTTGGGCTGTCGGGCACAAGACCGCTCTTTCGACAGTTGCCAAATGTGTAGTAGTGATTCTAAAACATATGTGCCTCACATGAACATGAGCCGAAGCTCCTTCGAAGATGAAATATGCGGAGGTGGTTTTTAAACCAATTAAGAGCTCTCGAGCTCACCCCTTGATGACTGCTTAAAGCTAAGTCGACCTTCACCAGCATATAGCTGGGGTATACGTAAAAGGAAAAGAGTGCAAGTGTGCATGAAGGTGAAGAGTGGTAACTAAGTTCCCTTTGCCCCTAGGGTCCGGGGTTGTCGCGAATGATGACGAGTGAGATGAGTAGTGTGAGGGAAGTGGAGAGTAGTCAAGTCCTAATGTTGGCAACCTAGATCTGTTAAGGCTTCGGTCACACTACTAGACTTGCTTTAGAGCTCAAGAGGAAGATCTGGGGGAATCAACCAGGACTTGACTGAAGTCCGGTCGTTGATGACATTCGGTTTATATACTACTTACAGGTTTAGGGCAGGTCAGAGATAAGTGACTAAGCTACTACGTCATTAGTGATGTCATGGGTCTAGAGTAACAGAGATTAAACGAGCGTGTTAGATAAGGGTCTAGAGCGAGTGTGAATAAAGTGAAAGAGTTTGATCTAGACTTGGTCAGGTGACATGTCCCACGGTCACGTGATAGTGGTCATGTGACTTGATAAGATAAGATAAGAGATGAGATCGTAACACCCGCAGTGACCAAGTCCATGCTCCCATCCTCCAAGAAATCCATCTTCTCAGCAGACCCCTGTACAAAGTCGACGATGGGTCCAGATTGTTTGGCATCACTACCAGCCTCATCGAACATCTTGCAGGCAGAGTGGATCATGTTAGCACTCAGATCGATCCCAGTGACGTACGTGAATGGTTTCAGTTTGATGGTAGCTTGACCTAGCGATCCACTGATCATTGATTAGCACTTGGTATTGGCTACTCGTGTCTCCCTCTCACCTGTGCTACAGCCAAGGTCAACAGCCTGCTCGAACTTGGCATCATGAGACCGTCTATGCAGGCTGAATATGAAATCATACAGCTCTTGGGGGTAGATGGGTCGAGACATGGCATACATGGCCTTGTCAAAGCTGGCCTTGCCAAAGGTTGCCATGGATGTGGATGGAAAATCAGGAAAGAGCAGGAGCATGAAAGGCATTGACTTCTTGGGATCCAAACAGGAGCAGAATGAGGAAAGCTGGCTTGCATTCCCACTCCACAGACCCAGGTGTTGCCTGTTCTGCTGGGGAATACAACTGAAATGTCTGACAGCATGGACTACAGGCCAGATGCAATCTTGGCAAGGGATAAAGTTCCTGCTGGGATTGAAATGCTGTTGAAATCATGCTAGTATTACATTGCCACAGCATCTTGATGGCTACACACATGATGTCCCTCAAACTTGCACAAGGCATGCCATGGCATTGGTTGATGAAAACACAGTGTAAGCAAAGTAAAGGCACCTTGTGATAGCGGACCCTAAACTACACCCTTCT
>JBBPKI010001510.1:0-12077 GCA_038089155.1 Nevesoporus exiguus
GTAAGTCTTCAATGTGCGCAGGCACAGAGGTAACTATGTAAGTGAAACGGAAGTCAAGATAAGACATTGAGATGGAATGGGAAAAGAGATGTCAAGATGAAATGGAAACAGAGATGTCATAGTAGAACATACTGAGAGATGTCAAAGTAGAACATAATAGAAAAGGTCCAAAGTCCAGGTCTATGATATTGAGCGAGAACAAACTGGAGGATCAACGGAGTTGGTCCAGAGTTGAGTATGTGCGTGCAACCGGGGGAACTGGTCTGGAGTTGGTTCAGAGTGACCAGAGTTGGGCGGGATATGACAGCAGGGCCTTGATAGCGTTTCTGAGCTTCCAACATTTCCAACCAGAGGAACTCATGGAGTTCATTCAGGTTGGTGACATAGTTGGAGGCTGTGGAGGAGGTTAGTGGGTGATTGGAGTAGATGGAGAAATTAGGGTGATACGCCAGTAGTGGCGCTAGGCACATTGTTATACATGAATTCTGCGAGGGGAAGGAGATCAGCCCAATTGTCTTGCTGATAGTTACAGTAGACCTGGAGGTACTGCTCCAGGGTCTGATTTGCACACTCTGTTTGTCTGTCACCTTCTGGATGATATCCAGAGGTGAAGTGGAGGCACATGTCCAGGGCTTTTCCTAAAGAACGGAAGAAATGGGATATGAACTCCAAACCCCGGTCAGAGGTGACATGGGCTGGAACTCTGTGCTTGGAAAAGACATTGCTTAAGAATAATTGGGCAAGGCCGGCAGAGTTGATAGTGTCGTGGGTGGGGATGAAAATGGATTGTTTAGACAATCTGTCAATGACCACGAGAATTGCAGTGAAGCCTTGCGAAGGTGGGAGTTGCTCAATGAAATCCATGGAGATGGAGTTCCATGGCTTCTCCAGCACCAGGAGCTGCTTCAGGAGTCTGTAGGGACAATGACGAGGGACCTTGGCGTGAGCGCAGGACATGCAGGAGCTAACATAGTCCTTGATGAATGTCTGGATGGCCAGCCAGGTATATTTTCAGCGGATGAGATCTAGAGTGCAGTTTTGCCCGAAATGGCCTGCGGTCGGATGGTCATAGAATGTCCGGAGGACACAGAGTTGGAGGTCATTGGCCTCCAGGACATAGATACGGTTGTTGCGGAGTAGTAGGCCATCTGGGGAGATGGTCCAATGTGAATCTGGAAGGGAATCGGTGGATAGGAGCAGTGATGCTATGGGATTGGATGGAAGGGCGGAGTGGATGTCGGAGCAGAGTTGGTCAATGTCGACAAGTTGTGAAGCCCGGAGTACCAGAGCTTCGAGGTAAGTGGTGCAGAGGGAAGCAGCAAGGTCCACTAAGGTGAAGAGGAGAATTGGGGTGTCAAGGGTGGTAGCTCAGAGGGACAGAGCGAGCTGATCTTGGGTAAAAATGGATCTGTAATTGTCAGGGTTAACTTGAGCATAGTCCTTGTCTCCTTCTTTAGGGTAGATATCCCATTGTCGAGTGAGGGCATCAGGCTTAGCTCCGAGTTTACCTGGGCAGTAATAGATGGTGAGGTTGAATTGGCAGAGGTACTCCAACCAGCGCACTTGGTGGTGAGTCAGGAGTTTGGTACCTGTAAAGTACTCTAAATTTTTGTGATCAGTAAACACTGTCACCAGAGTTGTGGAGCCTTCTAAATAGTGGCGCCATTTGGAGAACACCTTGAAAATAGCGAGGAGTTCTTTATCATGGGTGTTGTAGTTCAACTCTGCATCCTGGAGGGTGTGAGAGTAGAATGCGATGGGGTGAAGTTCACCGCCCAGAGGGGTGACAGAGAGGATTCCAGCAATGGCGTAGTCGGAGGCATTGGTCTCGACAGTGATCGGAGTGTCCAGAGTCCAGTGGACGAGCACTGGAGCAGATGTAAATGCCTCCTTAAGAGACCGGAATGCCAATTGGCAGGCCTCAGAGAAATTCCAAGGGGCACCTTTTCAAGTAAAGTGGGTTAGTGGGACTACAATGTTAGCGTAATTATGGATGAAACGTTGATAAAAGTTGGCAAAACCAAGGAATGCTTGAACGTCCTTGAATTTCCGGGGCTCCAGCCAATCTGTGATGGCCTTGATCTTGTCCTTGGCCATAGAAAGGCCGGAGGGGGAGAGGACATATCCAAGATACTCCATGGAGTCTGCATGCCACTCGCACTTCTCTGGCTTCAGGTAGAGACTGTTAGCGTGGAGTCAGCAGAGTACCTCCTGGACATGCTTTTGGTGAGCAGCGGGGTTGTGGGAGTAGATGAGGATGTCGTTGAGATATACTACAATGCAGACATCAAGCATGTCCGTGAAAATACTATTAACAAACCACTGGAAGGCAGTGGGGGCATTAGTTAGACCGAATGGTATTACCAGCCACTCAAATGATCCATAGCAGGTCCAGAAGGTCATCTTCCATTCGTCGCCCTCGGCAATGTGGACAAGGTGGTATGCATGCCAGAGGTTGAGTTTGGTGTAGATCTTCGCTCCGCTTGGAGCATCGAGGAGGTCGGAGGTGTGTGGAAAGAGATATCAGTATTTTTTGGTAATGGCGTTGAGGCCTCAGAAGTCGATGCACAGGTGGAGGGACCCGTCCTTCTTCTTAATGAAGAGCATTGGAGCTGTGTGCAGGGAACTGGAGGCCCAGATGAAGCTGATTTGGAGGTGTTTATCAATGAAGTCACAGAGGGTCTGAGTTTCAGTGGGGGAGAGGGAGTAGAGCTTTTCAATCAGAGGGGAAGCGCCTTCCTCTAGCTCAATCTTGAGATCAAATGGTCAGTGAGGAGCAAGAGTGTCTGTGTGCTTCTTGCTGAAGACGTCAGCGAACTCATGGTACTCCGGAGGAACTCCAGAGAGGTCCACTTCTTCCGGATCATTGGAGACAGTGGTGGTGCATGCCTTGGCCTGATTGAGAGACTGGAGGGAAATGGTGAATTGGACAGAGCCGTCCATCTTGCAAGTGCATGTGAAGGCAGCAGCATTGATGAAGGAGATGGAGGGGCAAGTAAGTCTAGGGGCTTTTGGTGATTCCGGAGTGCACTCCAGGGGCAGAGTAGAGGTGCGCGAAGGTGGAGGCCCTGGAGGTGCGGAGGGTGACGTTGGGCTTGGCATTCTTCCTGTAGGGGTCATGAATGAGATGCTGCTTGAAACCCAGTTAATCAACGGATTATATCAGGTCAGCCAGCTGTGTCCTAGAACCAATGAACAGGAGGAATCCAAGGAGGTGACATAAAATGTCTTGGAGGTTGAATCGCCAGACGGAAAGAGGAGAGAGAGCTCTATGGAGGAGGATATAATAGAGAACGATGAACCATTGAAAAGGTGGAGTGCAATCAGAGGTACAGAATTGGTAGGTATTTTATGTTTTTTAATAAAAGAGGAGTCGATGAAACAGTGAGTAGAGCCAGAGTCAATAAGAGTAGGTACAGAAGAAATAGAAAACTGCAGGATAGACAAAAGAGGTCGGAGTGAATTCAGATTAGAAAGAGTGGACACATTGAGACATAACTCCTTGAGAGCACAGTCAGGTTCAACACGACTCCCAGCCCATACGGAGTCATGGAAGTTGCTCTCTATTTTTTTGCCTCAGAGGAGGTGGAGCCAGATCCGAACGCTACTGGAGTTGTGGTAGCAGCTCTAGCTTTCACAGCTCTAGAAGTCGACTTTGGACACTCCTTAGCGGAGTGACTGGGTTGTCTGCAGAACAGACAAAGATTATTGTCCAGGCAGTGCTGACGTTCCTCCGGAGGAGCTTTCTGTCTTTGCCCAACTTGGACGAAATGGCAGGGTCAGGAGTACTGCCCTTTTTACCTTTGTTATTACCTCCAGAAGAGCCGGAGGTGCTTGCGGCGGGAACAGAGTTGCCTCTGGACTTGTTGTCCTTCAGCTTGGCGGAGGTGGATGTGGAGTTATTGAAAGAGGTCTTGGAGGGATGCTGATTTCTGGAGTTGGAACCAGAGGTCTTGGTTGTGTGGTTGATTTCTTCCTTGCACTCCCAGTACCTATGGTCAATCTGCTGGGCAAGAGCCTGGAGATCGTAGATGTTGTCCAGCTTACCCTGCTGGGACAACTCATCCTTGATGTGGTCCGGCAGTCTGTTATAGAAACTCTGGTGGAGGGCACTGGAGCCCCAGTCCCAGACTTGGGACATGAGGCAGTTCCACTCAACAATGTATCTAGAAATACATTGTGAATCTTTCATGCACAGTTGCTCGAGTTGAGCTTCTGCATCTGCGACTGGGTCGCGAGGACCAAAGTTAGATTGTAGTTCAAACAGGAATGTCTTCCAGTCAAATATCCAGAGTGGACAAGACTCCGGAGTTTCAACTCCGAGCAAGTCCAGTTTGAAGTACTCTAGGGCAAAGCCCTTGAGGTATGATTGTACAAATGTTACCTTGGTTCTATTCTTTTTGAAGGACTTTGGGTTTGCTTGGAAGTTCAACTCGCACTGAACTATAAATGA
Organism: Nevesoporus exiguus; assembly: GCA_038089155.1. Classification (NCBI taxonomy): domain Eukaryota; kingdom Fungi; phylum Basidiomycota; class Agaricomycetes; order Boletales; family Boletaceae; genus Nevesoporus; species Nevesoporus exiguus. The sequence goes on from JBBPKI010001510.1 coordinate 4,454, forward strand.
ACGGAGTTTCTTGGCGTCTGTTCCATTGAACAGATCCGGTTCATGGACCTTCATCTTCAGAGCATTGGAGCCTCTCTTGTGACACAACACCTGTCTGGTCATGTCCCAAATCACTTCAGCAAGCTGAGTGAATGGTTCAAAGGCCAGTGGAATGTTGTTTGCAGCATCGAAGGCATTACCTTGTCCTTGACCCCAAGGGTCATTGGAGTTGTTGGAGTTTTCGGAGTTGGAGCCGGAGAAGTTGCCGTCATCTCCACTGTTGTTTCCTGGTACTGGAGGTGGAGGGCCACCGGACCCACCACGCCCTACTTCTTCTTGGTCCTCCCATAGTTCCCTGAAACAGGGTCCTTTGGGGGATTCCAAGTCTGCTGGCAATGGCGTCAGAGGAGACAGAAGGCTTCGATTTTGATGATAGCCTGAGGTAGAGTCGCCAGGCCTGATGGTCAAGCTGACGAACTCACTGGGGATGGTGCAAGAACTGCCAAAGGCAGCCTGTAGTGTGTGCTCACATTGGATGGTGCGTGCATGAGAAGACATAGTTGGATAGTAGGGACCTAGACAAGTATTAGTACGAATATACTGTCAAGTCTGGGTCCTCTGGGTCAAGTCTGACCGGAGGTCCAAAGGAGCTAAGGGGGAAGTAGAGGGTGAGCGGCAGAGGTGGACCAGAGTCCAAGCGGAGGAGTGGAGATGGAGGGGACTTATGAGGACTTGATGCAGGACTTATATGTCACACCCTTGTCTAAGTCCGGTCCTCGGATTTCGGAGGACATTGGGGCAGAGGTTCCAGAGAAGGGGAGAGACAGAGGGAGATCAGACGAGATTTAGGAGGAGTGACTTATGCAATATTCGTACTGAGGACATACAGAGTGGAGTACAGAGACTTATATACTGAGAAGAAGGGTGACTATTTCTAGGATCGATGCAAGGTGTGAAACAGAAAAGTTCAGGGATAAGGAATAACAGAAATCAAGGGATAAGTGAAACATAGGGATGAGTACAGGGTTGGGATATACAATGATGTCATAAAGGATGAATTATGAAAGAGTCCAAATAAGGAAACTACAAGGGTGAAGGAAAACCAACTGGAGTTGTGGCAGAGTTGAGACCAGAGGCACCAGAGTTGAGTATGAGGATAGAGCTCCAAGGGATAGGTGATAGAGGATAAGGGGTGGAGGGGCCAGAGTAGGCTGGAGTAGGCCAGAGTAGGTGCTATAGGTGGGATGGATGGATGGATGTAACAGTGCCTCCCCATTAGGGCTGAGCCCTTGAGGCCATAGTAGCATGGATGCATGGTTGGAGCCAGTCCGTGGGGGCAGTCAAGCCCCTTTGGAGAGGATGACCAGGACGGATAAAGGATAGTAGTCTGGGATGTACCAGGCGGAGTCTGGAGTTGTTCATCTCAGAGTGCAAAATGGTTGTCTGGTGCTTGACCAGCTTGAAACTCGTACCACAACTTTCTCTGGTAACGGCCAGGGCTAGCAAGTAGTGGAGCTCTAAATCTAGTAAATGCCAGGGTGCAATGCTGCAGGTCCACCTTGAGGCTCTTGAGGAGCAGGGGAAATGGAGGGTGACGGAGTGAAGCGGAGAAGCGTAGGAAATGCAAGTGAAGGCGCCAGCGAAGGATGAGGCATGGGCTCAGACAGTGGCAGTGGAGGGTAGACGCAGGGCGGAGCTAGGTGGCTGGTGGAGGATAAGAAAGTATAGAAGCAGAAAAGAGACAGAGGAAAAAGGAGAAATGGAGGAAAAGAGAGGAAAATGGAGAGAGGAAACAGAGTTTGGAGTAGTCTAGTATTTTGTCTATGATGATTTTTTATGATCTTTTTATGTTTTTCTTTTGTTTTTTATCTTTTGTTTTGTTTTTCTTTTTAGCATATGCAGAGACATAGGTAACGGAGTGAAAAGAGAAACAAAGCGAGATAAAAGAAAAGGACAAAAGGAAAAGGAAGGACCAAGCCAGAGACTCCTAATTTGGAGTAGATAGCAGTCCAGGCTTGTCTGGATACTTCTGGTGGAAGTCTGAGACGAAGTCTTTCGTGTTTCCTAACTCCATGGCTAAAAGCCAGGAGGTCTCTTCGTCAGTTCCTTCATATCTGAGCCAGCATACCAGATACAGGAGTTGGCAGTGGTGCCTTCTCTGATCAATCTTGGAGTTGAGGATCTCCATGATCTCATACTCTGGTTCTTCGTCAACCTTGACAGGAGGTGGCGGAGGCTGGACACTGTTTGGTATCATATTCAGAGTTGAAGGTTCTAACTGTGAAACATGAAAGACTGGGTGAATGGAACACATAGATTCAGGTAAACGTAGGGTAAAAGAGACACTGCCTGGATGGGCAATAATCAGAAAAGGTCCAAGTTTCTTCTCCAAAAGCTTCTTGGATGGTCTGGTAGAATAGAAGTATTTAGCTTTGACATAGACCAGATCTCCGATTTTGAAGTCCGGAGGTGGACTACACTTAGCATTGGCAGGGCCTTGATAGCATTTCTGAGCTTCTGACATCTCCGACCAGAGGAACTCATGGAGTTCATTCAGGTCAGTGACATAGTCAGAGGCTGCGGAGGAGGTTAGTGGGCGATTGGAGTAGGCGGAGAAATTAGGATGATAACTCTTATTGGCGAAGAAGGGTGATACACCAGTAGTGGTGCTAGGCACATTGTTATATGCAAATTCTGTGAGGGGAAGGAGATCAGCCCAATTGTCTTGCTGATAGTTACAGTAGACCTGGAGGTATTGCTCCAGGGTCTGGTTTGCACGCTCTGTTTGTCCATCACCTTCTGGATGGTATCTGGAGGTGAAGTGGAGATGCATGTCAAGGGCTTTTCCTAAAGAATGGAAGAAATGGGATATGAACTCTGAACCCCGGTTGGAGGTAACATGGGCCAGAACTCCATGCTTGGAACAGACATTGCTTAGGAATATTTGGGCAAGGCCAGTGGAGTTGATGGTGTCATGGGTGGGGATGAAAATGGATTGTTTTGACAACCTGTCAATGACTATGAGGATGGCAGTGAAGCCTTGCAAAGATGGGAGTTGCTCGATGAAATCCATTGAAATGGAGTTCCATGGCTTCTCTGGCACCAGGAGCTGCTTCAGGAGTCCGTAGGGGTGATGGCAGAGTACCTTGGCATGAGCACAGGAGGTGCAAGAGCTGACATAGTCTTTGATGAATGTCCGGATGGCTGGCCAGGTATATTTGCAGCAGATGAGGTCTAGAGTGCGGTTTTGTCCAAAATGGCCCACAGTCAGATGGTTGTGGAATGTCTGGAGGACATGGAGTCGGAGGTCATTGGCCTCCAGGACATAGATTCGATTGTCCCAGAGCAGGAAGCCATCTGGAGAGATGGTCCAATGGGAGTCTGTAAGGGATTCTGCAGAGAGTAGTGGAGATGCTATGGGGTTGGATGGGAGGGCAAAGCAGATGTCTGAGTGGAGTTGCTTGACGTCGACGAGTTGTGAAGCCTGGAGTACCAGAGCTTTGAGGTAAGTAGTGTGGAGGGAAGTGGCAAGATCTGCTGAGGTGAAAAGGAGGATTGGGGTGTCGAGGGTGGTAGCTTGGAGGGATGGAGCGAGCTGTTCTTGGGTAAAGATGGGTCTGTAATTGTCAGGGTTAACTTGAGTGTAGTCCTTGTCCCCTTCTTTAGGGTAGACGTCCCATCGTTGAGTGAGGGTGTCGGGCTTAGCTCTGAGTTTACCTGGGTGGTAGTAAATGGCAAGGTTGAACTGGCAGAGGTGCTCTGACCAGCACACTTGGCAGTGGGTCAGGAGTTTGGTACCTGTAAAGTACTCTAAATTTTTGTGATCAGTATATAATGTCACCAGAGTTGCAGAGCCTTCTAAGTAATGGCACCATTGGGAGAACACCTTGAAGATGGCAAGGAGTTCTTTGTCATGGGTGTCATAGTTCAACTCCACATCCCGGAGAGAGCAGGAGTAGAATGCGACAGGATGAAGTTCACTGCCCAGAGGGGTGATGGAGAGGATTCTGGCAATGGCATAGTCAGAGGCATCGGTCTCAACAGTGATCGGAGTGTCCAGAGTCCAGTGGACAAGTACCAGAGCAGACGTAAATGCCTCCTTAAGAGACCAGAATGCCAATTGGCAGGCCTCAGAGAAATTCCAGGGGACACCTTTTCAAGTAAGGCAGGTTAGTGGGACTACAATGTTAGCATAATTATGGATGAAATGACAATAAAAGTTGGCAAACCCAAGGAATGCTTGAATATCCTTGACTTTCCAGGGCTCTGGCCAGTCCATGATCGCCTTGATTTTGCCTTTGGCCATGGAGAGGCCGGAGGGGGAAAGGATGTATCTGAGGTATTCAACAGAGTCCACATGCCACTCACACTTCTCTGGCTTCAGGTAGAGGCTGTTAGCTCAGAGTTGGCAGAGTACTTCCTGGACATGCTTCTGGTGGGTGGCAGGGTCGTGGGAGTAGATGAGGATATCATCGAGGTAAACTACAATGCAGACATCAAGCATGTCCACAAAAATGCTATTAACAAACCACTGGAAAGCGGTGGGGGCATTAGTTAGACTGAATGGCATTACCAACCACTTGAACAACCCATAGCGAGTCCAGAACGTTGTCTTCCATTTGTCACCCTCGGCGATGTGGACCAGATGGTAAGTGTGCCAGAGGTTGAGTTTGGTGTAGATCTTCACTCTGCTCAGAGCGTCAAGAAGGTTGAAGGTGCGTGGAAGGGGGTATTGGTCTTTTTTGGTGATGGTGTTGAGGCCTTGGAAGTTGACACACAGGCGGAGTGACCCATCCTTCTCTTAACAAAGAGCATCAGAGCTGTGTGCAGAGAGCTGGAAGCCTGGATGAAGCCGATTTGGAGGTGTTTGTCAATGAAGTTGTGGAGAGTCTGGGTTTTGGTGGGGGAGAGGGAGCAGAGCTTTCCAATCAGAGGGGAAGCGCCTTCCTCCAGTTCAATCTTAAGGTCAAAAGGCCAGTGAGGAGTGAGAGTGTCTGTGTGCTTCTTGCTGAAGACATCGGTGAACTCGTGGTACTCTGAAGGAACTCCAGAGAGGTCTGCTTCATCCAGAGCATTGGAGATGGCAGTGGCATGTGCCTTGGCCTGATCGAGAGACTGAAGGGAAATGGCGAATTGGACAGAGCCATCCATCTTGCAAGCGCACATGAAGGCAGCAGCATTGACAAAGGAGATGGGGGGGCAAGTAAGTCCGGAGGCTTTCGGCAATTCCAGAGTGCACTCCAGGGGCAGAGTAGAGGTGTGTGAAGGTGGGGGCCCCAGAGGTGTGGAGGGTGACATTGGGCTTGGCATTCTTCCTGTAGGGGTTGTGAACGAGATGCTGCTTGAAACCTAGTTAATCAATGGATTATATCAGGTCAGCCAGCTGTGTCCTAGAACCAATGAACAGGAGGAATCCAAGGAGGTGACATAAAATGTCTCGGAGGTTGAATCGCTGGACAGAAGGAGGAGGGAAAGTTCTACAGAGGAGGAAATAGTAGAGGACGAGAAACCATCAAAAAGGCAGAGCACAATTGGAGGTACAGAGTTGGTAGGTATTTTATGTTTTTTTATGAAAGATGAGTCAATGAAACAGTGAGTAGAGCTGGAGTCTATAAGAGTAGGTACAGAAGGAATGGAAAATTGTGGAATAGACAAAAAGGGTTGTAACAAGTTAGGATTCAAGAGAGCAAACATGTTGAGACATAACTCCTTGAGAGCATGGTTGGGTTCAATGTGACTCCCAGCCTGTGTGGAGTCATTGGAGTCACTCTCTATTGTTTCACCTTGGAGGAGGCAGAGCTAGATTTGGATGCTACCGGAGTTGCAGTAGTGGCCCTGGCCTTCATGGCTCTAGAGGTTGACTTCGGACATTCCTTAGCAGAGTGTTTGGGTTGTCTACAAAAAAGACACAGATTATTGTCCAAGCGGTGCTGATGTTTCTCTGGAAGGAGCTTTCCATCTTTTCCAAGCTTGGATGAAATGGCAGGGTCAGGAGTACTGCCCTTTTTCCCTTTGTTATTACCTCCAGAAAAGCCAGAGGTGCTTGTGGTGGGAACAGAGTTGCCTCTGGACTTGTCATCCTTTGGCTTGGCAGAGGTGGATGCAGAGTTGTTGGAAGAGGTCTTGGAGGGGTGCTGATTTCCGGAGTTGGAACCAGAGGTCTTGGTCACACGATTGATTTCTTCCTTGTGCTCCCAATACCTGTGGTCAATCTGCTGGGCGAGAGCCCAGAGATCGTATATGTTGTCCAGCTGACCCTGCCGGGACAACTCATCCTTGATGCGGTCCAGCAGTCTGTTGTAGAAACTCCAGCGGAGTGCACTAGAGCCCCAGTTCTGGACTTGGGACATGAGGCAGTTCCACTCAACAATGTATCTAGAAATACATTGTGAGTCTTTTATGTGCAGTTGCTCGAGTTGAGCTTCTGCATCTGCAACTGGGTTGTGAGGACTGAAGTTAGATTGTAATTTGAACAGGAATGCCTTCCAGTCCGACATCCAGAGTGGACGAGACTCTGGAGTTTCAACTCTGAGCAAGTCTGGTTTGAAGCACTCTAGCACGAAGCCCTTGAGGTACAACCGTGTGAAAGTTACCTTAGTCCTATCCTATTTGAAGGACTTCGGATTTGCTTGGAAGTTCAATTCACACTGAACTATAAAAGGGCGGAGTTTCTTGGCATTGGTCCTATCGAACAGGTCAGGTTTGCAGACCTTGGTCTTCAGAGTGTCAGAGCCTTTCTTGCGACGCAATGCCTGCCTGGTCATGTCCCAGATTGCTTCAGCGAGCTGGGCAAACAGTTCAAATGCCAGTGGGACGTTGTTTGTGGTGTTGAAGGCGTTACCTTGTCCTTGACCCCAAGGGTCATTGGAGTCATTGGAGTTTTCAGAGTTGGAGCTGGAGGAGTCGCCGTCATCTCCGCCATTGTCCCCTGGTACTGGAGGTGGAGGACCACTGGACCCACCAGACCCTACTTCTTCTTCGTCCTCCCATAGTTCCCTGAAACGGGGTCCTTCAGGGGATTCCGAGTCCACTGGCAATGGTATCAAAGGAGACAGAAGGCTTTGATTTTGATGATAGCCTGAGGCAGAGTTGCCAGGCCTGACAGTCAGGCTGATGAACTCACTGGGGATGGTGCAAGAACTGCCAAAGGCAGTCTGTAGTGCATGCTTGCATTGGATGGTGCGTGCATGAGAAGACATAGTGGGATAGTAGGGACCTAGACAAGTATTAGTACGAATATACTGTCAAGTCCAGGATCTCTGGGTCAAGTCTGATCGGAGGTCCGAAGGGGCTAAGGGGGAAGTAGAGGGTGAGCGGTAGAGGTGGACCAGAGTTCAAGCAGAGGAGCAGAGATGGAGGGGACTTATGAGGACTTGGCACAGGACTTATATATCACACCCTCATCTAAGTCTGGTCCTTGGATTTTGGAGGACGTCAGGGCAGAGGTTCCAGAGAAGGGGAGAGACAGAGGGAGATCGGATGAGATTTAGGAGGAGTGACTTATGCAATATTCGTACTGAGGACATACAGAGTAGAGTACAGAGACTTATACACTGAGGAGAAGGGTGACTAATTCTAGGATTGATGCAAGGTGTGAAATGGAGGAGTTCAGGGATAAGGGATAACAGAAATCAAGGGATAAGTG
>JBBPKI010001511.1:0-12069 GCA_038089155.1 Nevesoporus exiguus
CCTGCCACTGGACCAGGAAGTTCTTCTGATCCTTGGGCTGCGTCTATCCCGCAAATAGTACGTCGTCCAGAGCACAACACTTCTGCTGCTCTTCCACTTTCAGCCTACACTGCCCAAACAACTGTCCAACCAACCCATTCGCAACCCCCTCGTCGTCCTCCTTCCCCAGACCCTTCTGACAACGAAGAATCTGACGAAGAAATGTCCTCCAAACCCACAGAGATCAAAATCGGTGTCCCTGCCGACTATGATGGAGATTCCTCCTCTGCTGAGTCTTGGATTCTCTCAGTAGACACCTACTTGCTGATCAACAAAGAAATCTACACCTCTGACGACCGCCAGATCGCATTCGCACTCTCATATATGAAAAAGGATTCTGCCCTTGCCTGGGCCACTGTCATCTGCCAGGATGCTATGAATAAGTCTCCCCCTTCCTTCAGAACGTACAAGGACTTTAAGGCTGCCTTCCAGGTAGCTTTTAAACTCGTAGATTCCTCTGCAGATGCCATGAAGAAACTGGTCGCCTTGCGACAGAATACCGTCTCAGATCTACACAAATACGTCTCTGAATTCCGTATCTTGTCTACCACAGCTGCCCTCACTAACGACCTCGCCCTCATTGGTCTTTTTGAACAAGGCCTGCATCAATACTGTACCATCGTGCCAGGATGGCCGGATTAGAAACCATGCCGAAGAAGATCTCGGACTGGTACTCTAAGGTTGAGCAGTTCAAAGCCAACAGGATTTGAATGGCTCCCAGAGTCACCACTTCCACTAACAGAACCATCCCCACCCGCACCTTTCCCCAAAGATCATTCACCCCTCGCACCCCTACCAGAGATCCTAACGCCATGGACATCAATGCCTTGAATCTGTCCCCTGATGAATGAAAGCGATGCTTAGACAACAAGCTATGCTTCATTTGTAAGCAAAGTGGCTGTTCCACTAGGAACCATCCCAATCAATCAAACCCTGCTCCGCCTCGCCCCCCTCGCAACCCCAATAGGATTCGTGCTGTGCAAACACAACCCAACAATGACTTGACGCAATATATCAACTCCCTCACTGCTGGAGGAAAGACTTCCCAGCAGATCTTACAGGAACTGAAGCAGAGCTTCGAACCTGTCCAGGAATCCATCGCCTCTATCACTGAAGTAACTGAGGATTTTTGAGAAGGAGAGATGAGTTGATGCTACCTCTCCATAATATCGCCCATGTAACCCTATCTTCTGAATCCGAGAAATCAATTTGTATTCGAATCAAACTCTCTCATGGGATGAGAACCGTCGACACCACTGCGCTCATTGACTGTGGAGCAACTGGAACTTTCATTGACCACCGACTAGCCAAAAGACTTGGCCTCCCCTTCCATCCCCTTTCCGAATCTATCCAAGCACTAAACGTAGATGGAACTTCCAATCAGACTGGAACAATCTGCTTCTTCTCCAACGCCACCGTTACATTCCCAGAACGGACAGAAAACCTCCGCTTCATGATCATTGGTCTTGGAAGACCTCAAATCATTTTAGGAATGAACTGGCTTGCTGATCGCAATCCTATCATCGATTGGAAGAACAGGACACTTTCCTTTCAAACGGAAGCTCTCCCCATAAATGAAGATACCTCTGAACGGTATCTCCTCCGATGGTTGGGACTAGATGATAACAGGAATATCGAGCTAGGATTGGTAGAAAGGAATTCTTGGCTAAATGCTGAAACTATATGCAAGACTACTATCGCCACTGAGATTGCCCAGAAAGACGTCAAAAAGGAAGTCTCTCTCCCTGAGCCATACACTGACTTCTCGGACGTCTTCGAAGAAAAGAACCATGACGTCCTCCCTCCTCATCGCCCTTACGACCACGTCATCGAGCTTAAAGACTCCTTCATCCCTAAGCGAGCCAAAGCCTATGCCCTAAATCCTGCCGAGATGGAAGCCTGCCAAGCTTTCATCGAAGAACACCTTCGCACCGGACGAATTGTTGAGTCCAAATCCCCCCAAGCTTCTCCTCTCTTCTTTGTTCCAAAAAAAGATGGATCGCTTCGCCCTTGTCAGGACTATAGGTACTTAAATGAGCATACTGTCAAGAATGCCTACCCACTTCCTCTCGTCTCCGACCTCATCAATCAAATGAAGCACTCAAAGTACTTCTCCAAGTTCGACATTCGTTGGGGATACAACAACATCTGCATCCGTGAAGAAGATCAGTGGAAAGCTGCGTTTATCACTCCGCTTGGGTTATATGAACCCACTGTTATGTTCTTTGGGCAATGTAACTCACCACCCACTTTCCAAGCGTTCATGAATTGGGTTTTTCGCGACATAACCCCAGAAGGATGGTTAGAAATCTTCATGGATGATCTTGGAGTACATTCCTCTACTCTCCCCGATCACATTGACTGTACCCGAAGAGTTTTAGCTTGTCTCCGAGAGCATGGGCTAACGCTCAAACTCTCAAAGTGCACCTTTGACGCTCCGGAGATTGAGTACTTAGGAATCATCGTCGGAAACAGACAAGTACGCATGGACCCCATCAAACTCTCCACCATCGCCAAATGGCAACCCCCATCCACTGTCAAAGCCGTTCACTCTTTCCTTGGATTTTGCAACTTCTACCGCAAATTTATATCCAACTTCGCCGACATAGCTGCCCCGCTAAACCTCCTTACCAAGAATACCCAGCCTTGGATCTGGCATAATGACCAGCAAACTGCATTCCTTTGCCTTAAAGAAATCTTCTCCTCAGCTCCTGTCCTCATTCTTCCCGACACCACTAAACCCTTCTTCCTCATGACTGATGCGTCCCTCATCGCCGTTGGCGCTATCCTTATGCAAAAAGATGCTAATGGAGACTCCCATCCGTGCGCCTACTATTCTCGCACCCTCACTGATGCTGAACAGAATTATGATATCTACGATCGAGAACTCCTAGCCGTCATTGATGCCTTGGAAGAATGGCGACAGTATCTCCTGGGAACAGAGCATGCCGTCACTATCTTCACTGATCACAAAAATCTTTCCTTCATGAAAGCACCGCAAAAGCTCTCACGCCGTCAAGCACGATGGAGTCTTTTCCTTCAGGAATACCATCTTCTTTGGACGGTCCTCCCTGGGACTGCCATGACCCCCGCCAATGCGTTATCGCGTTGTCATGACGTAGACACATCCGCTGACAACATTCACCCCATCCTCTCTGATCCAGAGATCATCTCCGCACTCGACCTTGCGCTGAGCTCCAAGATTGCTAGCTCCTCTACTACCGATCCACTTGTGCTTGAGGCATTACACGCTATGGAGAAATCTCTTCCCCTATTTCCTCATTCTTCCCTTGCTGATTGGCATTACGACGCTCCACACCTCTATTACAAAGGGTGTCTTTTCATTCCTCCTGAAGCGCATCATGAGCTTGTCTCATCCCTTCATTCCTCTCCCAGTGGGGGCCATGAAGGCCTTTTCCGCACTTATGCTCGTCTCTCCCAGGACTATTGGTGGCCTGGTATGTGCTCCTTTCTCTCTCGCTTCATTTCTGGGTGCGCTGTTTGCCAAGCTTCCAAGCCGAATACCCACCCTACTGTCCCGCCTCTCTCCCCCATTTCCACCTCCGCTGTGCGCCCCTTCCAACAGATTTCTCTGGATCTCATCACGGATCTTCCCCTTTCCAATACCTTTGACTCTATCTTGGTCGTGGTTGACCATGGCCTTACGAAGGGGGTAATTCTCCTCCCTTGTAACAAAACCATCTCCGCCGCTGGAGTTGCATCACTCTTTTTCCAACATATCTTCCCTAGATTCGGACTTCATGACTCTTGCATCTCTGATAGAGGACCTCAGTTCGCCTCCTCCTTCGCTAAGGAACTAGCTAGACTCCTCCAATATGATATAAAACTCTCCTCCGCATACCATCCACAAACTGATGGCCAAACTGAGAGAGCCAATCAGGAGCTCGAAGTTTATCTTCGGATCTTTTGCCAAGGATGCCCTGGTACCTGGAGTACCTTACTTCCCACTGCGGAATTCTCCCATAACTCCGCAGCACATTCTTCCACCTGCCAATCGCCGTACTACCTCATGATGGGGTATGAACCTAGAGCTTATCCTCCGCTAGGAAAGTCTTTCGTTCCCTCGGTAGAAGACCGCCTCACTACCCTTGCTGAAGCACGGAAGGAAGCACTAGCTGCTCATTCCACTGCTCAACGCCTCATGAAAGAAAGACTTACTGTCAAGTTTACGCCCTGGAAAATAGGAGACAAGGTCTGGCTTGAAGCCACAAACCTTAAACTCAGGTACCCGTCACGGAAGCTCGCCTCCAAAAGGGAGGGACCCTTTGAAATCACTAAGGTACTTTCCCCTGTGGCGTATCAGCTGAAACTACCCCCTACATGGCGCATCCATAATGTTTTCCATGCCTCCCTCTTATCCTCCTATTGGACCACATCGGAACATGGCCCAAACTTCATCCCTGCGCCACCAGATCTTATTGATGGTGAAGAAGAGTATGAAATTGAGACTATACTTTCTCATCGGGGTTCCGCTCATCGCCGCCAGTACCTAATAAAGTGGAAAGGATATCCCATGTCGGAGAACACATGGGAACCCGAATGAAACCTTCATCACACTCCCGCCCTCCTCAGACAATATAAGAGCTCTCTCTCCTCTTGAGCGATAATGCTCACCCCTCATCAGATTCTCATCATTGCTGCCATCTTCGCCACTATTTCCCTAGCTGCTATCATCACCATACTGATTGTCATCCTTGTCTCCATACCACCAACAACTGCGCCACATCACGCCTGAGTCATGACTTCTATCACTTCATCAACTTCGCTTACCACTTCATTGCCATCCCACCGCCCTAGCTCCCCTGATGTCCCTAGATCCCCCTCTGCTGCTACGCAAACTCCACGGGTTTCCATCTCCCCTCCGCACTTGCATCGAAGAGACATCCCTGACTGGGCCCTGGAACGTCTTTATCCAGCTACCTTACCTCGCTTTCAACAACTTGCCATTTATGCCCACGTTTTAGATCATCCTCAGCTCTTAACCATCGCTGAAAGTGTCCCACTTTTTAGACGTTCTCTTCCTCTTTTGGAAGCCATTTTATTCTTCCATCAAACTTGTTCCCTTCGGTCGTTTAGTAATTCGCCGAGACTTTTATCTCCAAACCCTAACTTCGCCGCTGCACAAGCTGCCATGCTTGATCAACTCCGCCTTCGTGCCTTAGATCTGATGGATCATCACCAATTTGGAAGGATCATCTCTGCCTTCCCTCCCAGTGCCTTGGGAGATTTCCCACAGGCGATCCTCTTCTCTTTAAATGAGACGGATCTTGACAATTATTTAGACAACGACGTCCTGCATGCCTCCCAGGAATCCCCACCTTGTACTCGTCCTACCACTCCAGAAAACCTGCTACCGGTTCGCATCTCCTTACCGTCTGCTGCACCACCGCCTGGCCTATCTCTACCATCCAATGTCCGCGTCCGAGACCTCCCCACGGGTATTACCATACTCTCTTCCCCAACTCGAGTCCTCCCCATCCCCACAGATGTCCAAGCCCGCCTTGCCGCCATGGATCTCTCTGGACACAGGTGTTACACCTGCGGACGATATGGAGCTGTCCGCAGTATAGGTGTCCCCACTGTTCCCTCTACGCCCCAGGACATCCAGCCTCCCGCTGCCTCACCTCCCATTGCACTGCGTGCAATCGCTGGGGCCACGTGGCCGAAGCGTGCCCATCCCTCCAATGTGGCCTTTGTGGAGCTGTTGGACACACCATCCCAAACTGCCCCTTTACTTCTGAGGACTTTAATGACGAGCAGTTGGTATTCAACGGTGAGGATTCCTCTGGAGCTTAGAAACACAGCAGCGCTGCGAAGCTACGAAGGGGGTACTGTTACAATATTTTCGCTTCATCCTGGCCTCCTCCTTATCTCCGAACGCATCTCATTCATGTATCCACACCCGCATGCTAAATACTTGCGATTCCTTGTAACCTTCTCGCTAGACGAGTTCGATTACTCTTTCACTGTCTCTGTTCTCACATAGTCATCTCTGATTGGACAATCTCTCCTAACAGCGTTCTCTCGCATGCTGTTGTAGTCCACTCACCCAGTCTTAACACTTCTTTCCTATCTTGCCTTCCTTCCATTACCTTCTCCTTCCTTCTATGCCTGCCCTTTAGCTGGTCTGTGCGCGCATTATAGGACTATAAAGTAGTAGACCTACTTCGCTTGTAACCCAAGCTAAACCTGCGCAATCTTCACCTCCTTTGATCTGGACTTGTTCTTGCCTGAACAGTCGCCTCAACTGTTCTCCTATACCTCTTTGCTCACTGTGAGACGTTGTGCCTCTTCGTGAGTGCCTCCTCACAAAGAGCTCTTGTTGTCTGCAGTCCAGAAGGACGTGCTCCGTAACACATAAACCAGCCACAAACAAACATACCCAGCTGGTATAAACTAAGTCCAGCTGGTTGCAGTGCATGCCGGTCGTGTAGGGAGTCAAAACCAGCTGTAAACATACCAGTAAACCGGCCAGTCTACCGGTATAGTACCGGCTTGACCGGCATAGCGCTGTGTGAGTACCAGTAAATAGCATAAGGAAGTGATGACTGCTGGAATAAACTAAGTCCAGCTGGTCACAGCACATACCGGTCATGTAGGGGATCGAAACCGGCTGTAAACATACCGGTAAACCAGCCGGTCTACCAGTATAGTACTGGCTTGACCGGCATAGCATTGTTTGCATACCGGCTTGATCATAGTATCATCGGGCACCCTATAAGACCTGAATACACATGCAGGGAATGATAGTTCCCTACAACATCATTGTGGAGTGGGAAGAGAGATAAAAGTTTAGACTATCAGTAATTAAGGAAGCATGTAGATAAGGGATCTAGAATGAATGTGAATGAAGTGAAAGGCATTGACCTAGACTTGGTCAGGTGACATGTCCCACGGTCATGTGATAGTGGTCATGTGACTTGATAAGATAAGATAAGATGAGAATTTGTAACACATCCACTGTTTCAGCTATTCACTCAATTTTTATTTTTTAAGTGATATGGCCACCATCCAATTAGCAACAATGTTAACAGCACTGGTTTGGTGTTGTGATTGTGCGCTCTGTGTCTCAAGCTATTGACAACTTCTGTCACAGCATGCATAAGAGTCATTTAGCCATGTTAACAGTGATAATCACCTGGATTGGAACAGATGCTACTATTTAATGGGCAACTGTTACATCCATCCATCTGTCCTTCTATAGTGCCAACTCTGGCCAACTCTGGCCCCTCCGTCCACCATCCTCTATCACCTATCCCTCGAAGTTTCCATCCTCATACTCAACTCCAGTGTCTCCAGTCTCAACTCTGCCACAACTCTGGTTGGTTTTCCTTCACCCTTGTAGTTTCCTTATTCAGACTCTTTCATAACTCATCCTTTATGACATTGTCATTTATTCCAACCCTGTACCTGTCCCTATGTTTCACTTATCCCTTGATTCCCATTATCCCTTATCCCTGAACTCCTCCGTTTCACACCTCGCATCAATCCTAGAATTAGTCACCCTTCTCCTCAGTATATAAGTCTCTGTACTCCACTCTGTATGTCCTCAGTACAAATATCACATAAGTCTCCTCCTACTCTCATCTGATCTCCCTTGCCTCCTTCCTCTGTTCCTCTCCCTCTCTGGAACCTCTGCCTCTATGTCCTCTGAAATCCAAGGACCAGACTTAGACAAGGGCACAACATATAAGTCTTGCACCAAGTCCTCATAAGTCCCCTCCATCTCTGCTCCTCTGCTCAGACTTTGGTCCACCTCTGCTGCTTACCTCTGCTTCTCCCCTCAGCTCCTTTGGACCTCTGGTCAGACTTGATCCAGAGGACCCGGACTTGACAGCAACTTTGTGTTCTGCCAACCCTGCAAGTGGCTGGACACATTTTGACATCACCATCTTAACTCTGACTCTTGAAAAGCTAACCTTCCTACTCCAATCGTCACCCACATGCTGTACCCATCCCCTGGAATTGACATCCACCTTTCTCCTACTGCCAGGCACTGTGTCTCCCCCTGCTTTATTCTAGATCATATGGTGAATCCCTCTGTCCAGAACAATGATCCCCCTCTGCCTGCTAGGAATGATGATGATAGCATCACACTTCTCCATCAACAAGTAACACTTCTGCAAAGTGAGGCATATGCTCTGCAAGGAGGAAGAAGGTTAAGTATCATTCATGACCTTTGAATGGGTGAACTCACGAATGCTGTGTCTGCAGTTCTCAAAACAACTCTCAGGATCACTTCAACCACCTTGGCCAACATATCAGACAACTGGTTTCTCTCCATGACATGGTTGCTAACATGTTGGCAGAGGCTGACCAACGAGTACAACTTGCAGGCCAGAATGTTGTAATTGACCACACTGAAATGTAAGTGTTCTGTTCTTTTCCTCATCATAGTTGATGATACATGAAAGGGAGAATCATTTGTTTGGATGCTATAAAGAGCTTCTCCAATGGATCCCCTCCATTCAAATGGTGCCATTGGAAAATCTTGCCAATGTCATACAGCAAGTAACTCACTCTATCTCATTTGCATAGCACTGCAGTACTCACTCAAGCTCAGCTTGGCAGGGGAGCTGACGCTGCCCACACAAACAACACCCACAGGCTGAAAGTAGAGGTTGTGAACTAGCTTATGTGTGGTACCCCTGCTCCCAATCCCCCCCTCGTGCCATTGGATAAAAGTGGCCAGGAGTTCTACAACAACACCACTGGATGACTTTTGTGTCTGGTGGATTACAACTGGAATAGTGAAATGTAAGTGAATTTCATGTACATGTGTCTGAACTGACCATTTATATTGAAACAGCCAGCAGAACAACATTCGAGAATACCATCCAGATCTCCTCGTAACTGCTCAGTCATGACCTGCTTTCCTCTATACAGGCTATCAATTTGATTCCAACAATCCATCAAAAGGTTTGTTTAAGGGTGAGATCTTAGTTATGGTATGGGATACATGTTGATGCTATTCAATCATACTTAGCTTGTCTTTCCTAGGCTTTCAAAGCAATCTTTATCTCCCCAACATCCACGGACATGCAGGGAAACCCGATGCCTAAGCCAAGCCTTAGCAGGAAATGCTGTCAAGGGGACAGAAGAACTCAATCAAATGTGGCCATGATTTCAGGGATGTTGACAGTCCAACTGCGTGCCATTGCATATGCTACCTGCCAGGTATGTGTATCACATTGCAGACAATAACTAACACTGGTGGTTGAGTCGTAGACACATTTTGCTCTTTCCTCTTGTGGATCATGGGCCATCGCTGATGGTGCATTTGACACCAATGAATTTTACAAAGTGATCGTAAACTGGTTTGAAGGGGCTGAAGCTGAGGAGGACCAACAGTTCATCAGCAAACTCTTATTGTGGTGAAACAGGTTGTTAGAAGTTATTCTGCATGCATTAGTGTTTTCCATTTTATGGAAATATTACATAATCATTAGAGTGCACTTTGAGTTGAACTCTCATAGTTAGTTCCTCAGTAGCTTAACCAGCACTGAGGGTATGTAGTCTTTTCTAGCCTTTCTAACTCTACTAACAGTATCCTAGTTCCATAGATACTTATTCTAATATAGTAGCTTGACCGGCACTGAGGTTCCATAGGTTTTCTGCTTGAGAGTTGACCCTCTGCATAACTCCTTCTCGCCAGTCTTTGACACAGGTGAGCTGCCAAGCTGTATCCTTCCATGACCAATCCTAACTTGATCATAGAGGGCAGTGTTTGGAACTGCATTTGCTCTCCATGTTTCACAAGACCAGATTACTAACCAGTCTGTGGCAATGTCAATCAAGAAGCAGTGTGTGGTAGCTGAACCCACTGTCACAACAACCCCATTGTAGTTAGATTTTGTATTGTGATGAGCTTTCTCATATATATACATTTTCCAGTGCATGTGTGGTGAGCAGCATGAAGCACAACATTGCCATGGAAGAATGATATTGGTGCAGCTTTTCGTTTTATTAGCAACCTCTCTCAGACTGATATATCTGATCCTTTGTCATTATGACTGTAAAACACACAATCTCTTGCAGTCAAGGTATGCTGGTGGCATTCAGCAAGTCCAGACATATATTTGATATAGACATTGGGATGACTGTAATTGCCACAGGTGCCCCAGGAATAAACACATTGTGTTATGAAAATCCCCTTTTCTTCACCTTTTCCTTACCTTTGCCGCTTCTTTGCCAACCTCTTAGCTAAGTCCTTATCTTCAGACTCCGCTCTAACCTTCCTTTGGACTGTGCCTTACCCCTGTGGTACCTTTCCCACATTCATCTCTGCCTGGTTGCCATCCACTCCTTATAGCCTCCTTATCTCCCATACATACCTTCCATCATTGATGCCATCTTTGTGCCTACCTACACATAGCTTCCATCAACCTCCCCTAAGGTGGTCTGTGCGCATACCCAGTAGTATATAAGTAGGGACCATTCCTGTAGAATACCCTAAGCTTAGTCTGTCCAATTGGTAGTGCCATTCTAGGCCCATTCCTAGCGAGAGTGCCAGTCTCTCCTAGCATTCCTCTTGCCTTGCACCTCTCGTCGTCCCTCTTGTCTTCTGGTCTAGTCCTAGTTCAGTGCTGCCTCAGGCCACTGTAACACATTGTCAACAAAAGTAAGTGTTATAGAGATTGTCAACAATGTGAGCTCTGGTGCACATGTACAGAAAGAGGAATGAATTGAATTTTTGCTAAGTTCCCTCTATCAAATTTCCATTATCATCATCCACCAGTGAGTCTATGATTCAGAATGTTATGTATGCTGTGAGATGTCCTGCACTATTAACACTCTGACACTTCTTTTTAATTTGACCTACAGTTACAATGGCACTACAAAGAATTGTTCTACTTGCCATTTGGTGCATGACTGAATGATCCTCTCCATTATTTTCAGGCTGTGTGACATGAGAAACTTCCACCAGGCTGATATTTATTTTCTATACAACCTACAGTTATCAGGTAATATAAACCATTATCATTTACATGTGCTAATATTGATAATTCTCTTGTTTTTTAATGGAAAATACATTATCGTACCTTACCAGAAAGTTGCATCAGCCCTGATGTGTGCATAAAGATCAGTGACACATCATAACGACCGTGAAAATCAATGACAAGAGTGTGCCACTGAAAAGATGTGGCCAAGGAATCACTGACATGTCCTGTGGGACATTTGGCGTGTGTTACAATTTTGTTTCTTCATGGTCACCTCCTACTTATTTTCTTCATTCGCATTTGGGAGGGACCGATTACACAGGAAGTCTATGTTCCATACCTTATCATTCTGTATTTGGATGACATCCACCTAATCCCATTACTATAGCATTCAGACTTCGCCCCCATCTTTGATGGCCATTACACTGCTTGTTTCACTTGCATCTTTGATTGATTGTTTCATCCTCATCTTTTGATGCATCACCTTCCCCACCATCTTTGATAGATGGATACCATCCTTGGCTGTGAGGCATAGCTGCTTATAGATAGACACTATTTAAACCTCCATGTAAAGTAGCGGTTTCTCAGCCAATTCTTACCATCTTTTGTGGTTAACTATTGCTAAGCTCCTTCACTCGCTTCATCAGAAGAGAGAGCCCCTTGTCCGTGCCTACCCTTCTTCCAGGAAGTACCGCACACCCTCGCACGCCTCACCAAGAGGAGAGTTGCCAAGTACTTCGTCTAAGTACTTTCTTTGACCTAGCAAAGGTCCGTCCTCCCAGTTGACAGCTAACCCCAAGTGGGTCACCCTGCTAGTCGAGCACCACACTACGAGACAGTGTGGGTCGTTAGCCAACTCGAAGAGTCACCCCACTAACCCAGGCACTTCTACATCTAGTAAGGGACGTTGCACCTCTTCGTGAGTGCCTCCCCTTTCTAGGTCGGCCGATAGCCCAGAGGTAGAAGTCAGTCGCTGGTAATAGATAACCACGACCGTTACAAAAGAATTGGCTCGTCCCCTGCCTCTTCTTCTTTAAGAAAGCTCACCCACCATTGATCCCCAACGCCC
>JBBPKI010001512.1:0-12067 GCA_038089155.1 Nevesoporus exiguus
ATGAACTCCAGAATTCCTTGGAGTACTATGGTCTTGATCCTCCTAGCATTATCTTTCAGCAGGACAATGACCCCAAGCACACCTGTAGAAAGGTGAAGGAGTGGCTAGAGGAGCAGGAATTTAGGACTATGGTATGGCCTGCACAGTCTCCTGACTTGGGCCCTATAGAACATACCTGGGTTTCTCTCAACAGGAAGCTTGCAGAGTATGAACATCTCCCTAAGGGAATGGAGGAGTTTTGGAAAAGGATTCAAGTGGAATGGGAGAAGATATCAGCTGCAGAGTGTCAGGAATTGATTGAAAGCATGCCTAAGAGCATTCAGGCAGTGCTTAAGGCAAAGGGAGGCTATACCAAATACTGATATATCAGAAATACCTATTCTTTGACAAAAGTGACAAAACTGCTGCAATGGTATTGTCATTTTGAAATGTCCATATCTCAGCAACCCCTGAACTAAATTATGTAATCTCTTGATCAGCAGATAGCCAGAAGTGTCCCCTACCTTTAACCTAACCAAAGCTAAGCGATACTCCCACACCCGCTACTTACTACACTTCCAGTACTGCAAAATAGTCAAACATTGCAGCAGTTTTGGGAGTCACTGTATCTACCACAGCTGCCCTCACCAACAACCTCACTCTAATAGGCCTCTTTGAACAAGGTCTTCATCAGTACCATCACTTGAGGATGGCTGGATTAGAAACCATGCCAAAGAAGATCTCAGATTGGTACTCTAAGGTCAAGCAGTTTGAAGCCAATCATATTCAAATGGCTCCTAGATTTGCTACCACTACTAGGACCACCCCTACTCACACCTTCCCTCAAAGATCCTTCACCCCTCACACCACTTCTACCAGGGATCCAAATGCCATGGACATTGATGCCCTGAATCTATCCCCTGATGAATAAAAGTGATGCCTGGACAACAAGCTATTCTTCATCTGTAAGCAGAGTGGCTGTTCTACCAGGAACCATCCCAATCAGTCAACTTCTTCTCCACCACCTTGCCCCCCTTGCAACCCCAACAGGATTCATGCTGTACAAACTCAGCCCAGCAATGATCTTACACAATATATCAATTCCCTCACTGCTGGAGGGAAGACCACTGAACAAATCCTCCAGGAGTTGAAGCAAAGCTTTGAACCTGCATAGGAATCCATCACCTCTATCACTAAAGTAACTCAGGATTTTTAAGAAGGAGAGATGAGCTGATGCTGCCTCTCCATAGAATCACCTATGTAACCCTGTCATCCAAATCTGAAAATCTATCTGCATTTGAATCAGACTTGCTCATGGGATGAAAACCATCAACACCACCACACTCATTGACTGTGGAGCTACAGGAACCTTTATTGACCATTGACTAGCCAAGAGACTTGGCCTCCCCTTCCACCCCCTCTCCAAATCCATACAAGCCCTAAACATAAATGGAACCCCAAACCAGACTGGGACAATTCACTTCTACTCCAATGCCACTGTCATCTTTTCAGAACAAACAGAGACCCTTTGCTTTATGATTATTGGTTTCAGTAGACCACAAATGATTCTAGGAATGAACTGGCTTGCTGATCAAAATCCTTCCATTGACTGGAAAACCAGAACCCTATCTTTTCCAAAAGACCCCCTCCCCATACATAATAAAATTCCTGAGCAGTATCTCCTTTGATGGCTTTGCCTTGACACTAATCAAAGTATCAAATCAGACCTTAGGAAAAGAGATGCTTGGCTTTCTGCTGAAACCATATGCAAAACCACCATTGCTATGGAGATTGCTCAGCAGAATGTCAAAAGGGAAGTCACCCTTCCTGAACCATATGCTGACTTCTCCAATGTCTTCAAAAAAAAGAACCACAATGTCCTTCCCTTACACTGACCCTATGATCATGTCATTGAGCTCAAGGATTCCTTTATCCCTAAGCAAGCCAAAGCTTACACACTGAACCCCACTGAAATGGAAGCTTGTAGAGCTTTTGTTGAAGAACATCTTTGCACTGGGCATATTGTTGAGTCCAAATCTCCTCAAGCTTCCCCTCTCTTCTTCATCCCAAAGAAAGATGGTTTGCTTTGTCCCTGTCAAGATTATAGATACCTAAATGAACATACTGTCAAGAATGGTTACCCACTCCCCCTCATTTCTGACTTGATCAATTGAATGAAACATTCAAAATACTTTTTGAAGTTTGACATCCATTGGGGGTACAATAACATTCGCATTCATGAAGAGGACCAATGGAAAGCTGCATTTATCACTCCTATTGGCCTTTATGAGCCCACTGTTATGTTCTTTGGACAGTGCAATTCTCCACCCACTTTTTAAGCATTCATGAACTGGGTCTTTCACAATATTACCCCAGAAGGATGGCTAGAAATCTTTATGGATGACCTCAGAGTTCATTCTTCTACCCTTCCTGATCACATTGATTGCACTCATCACATTCTAACGTACTTTAGAGAGCATGGGCTTATGCTCAAACTCTTCAAATGCACCTTCAATGCCCCAGAGATCAAGTACTTGGGTATTATTGTAGGAAATGGACAAGTATGCATGGACCCAGTTAAGCTCTCTGCCATAGCCAGATGGCAACCCCCCTCTACTGTCAAAGCTGTCCACTCTTTCCTTGGCTTTTGTAACTTTTATCAGAAGTTCATTCCAAACTTTGCCAACATTGCTGCCCCATTTAACCTCCTCACCAAGAATGCCCAGCCTTAGATCTGGTATGATGCCCAACAAGCTGTGTTCCTTCATCTCAAAGATATCTTCTTCCCCACACCTGTCCTAATTCTTTCTGACACCACCAAACTCTTCTTCCTCATGATAGACACCTCTCTTATTGCTGTAGGAGCCATCCGAATGCAAAAAGACATCAATGGAGACTCCCATCCATGTGCCTACTACTCCTGCACTCTTAACAATGCTAAATGCAATTATGACATATATGATCACAAACTCTTGGCTGTCATCAACACCTTGGAAGAATGGCAACAGTATCTCTTAGGCACTGAACACCTGGTCACTATCTTCACCAACAATAAAAACCTCTCTTTCATGAAAGCCCCACAAAAGCTCTCACATCACCAAGCTCATTGGAGCCTTTTCCTTCAGGAATATCATCTCCTTTGGACTGTTCTTCCTAGAATAGCAATGACCCCAGCTGATGCCCTATCCCACTGTCATGATGTCAACACATCCTCTGATAATATTCACCCTATTCTCTCTGACCCTGAAATCATCTCTGCATTGGATCTTGCTCTTACTTCTAAGATTGCCTATGCCTCTGCCTCTGACCCACATATCCTCAAAGCACTACATGCCATGGAAAAGTCCCTTCCTCTCTTCCCTCACTCTTTCCTTGCAGATTGGCACTATGATGCCCCCCACCTCTATTACAAAGGATGCCTCTTTATTTCTCCTGATGTTTGTCATGAACTTGTCTCCTCCCTTCACTCCTCTCCTATGGGGGGCCATGAAGGTCTCTTTCACACTTATGCTCGCCTCTCTAGGGACTATTGGTGGCCTGGCATGCACTCCTTTATCTCCTGCTTCATCACTGGCTGTGCTACTTGCCAATCTTCTAAGCCCAGCACTCATCTGGCTGTTCCCCCTCTTTTGCCACTTTCCTCCTCTGCTATCCGTCCTTTCCAACAAATCTCAATAGATCTTATCATGAATCTCCCTCTTTCCAATTGTTTTGATTCTATCCTGGTTATGGTTGACCATGGCCTTATGAAGGGGGTGATTCTCCTCCCTTGCAACAAAAATATTTCTGCTGCTGAAGTTGCTTCACTTTTTTTCCAACATATTTTCCCCAGACTCAGTCTACATGACTCCTGTATCTCTGACAGAGGTCCTCAGTTTGCATCCTCCTTCACAAAAGAGTTAGCTTGACTTCTTCAGTATGATATCAAACTATCATCTGCCTATCACCCACAGACTGATGGTCAAACTGAATGAGCCAACCAGAAGCTTGAAGTTTATCTATGGATCTTTTGCCAAGAATGCCCTGGTACCTGGAGTCTCTTACTTCCTACTACAGAGTTCTCCCACAACTCCACAGCACATTCCTCTACCCACCAATCACCATATTTCCTCATGATGGGATATGAACCCAGAGCTTATCCTCCTTTAGGAAAGTCCTTTGTCCCTTCTGTAGAAGAATGCCTTTCCATCCTTGCTGAAGTGCAAAAAGGAGCACTTGCTGCTCACACTACTGCCCAATGCCTCATGAAGGAAAGACTCTCTATCAAGTTTACACCATGGAAGGTTGGAGATAATGTTTGGCTTGAAGCTATGAACCTTAAACTTAGGTACCCATCATGAAAACTTGCTCCAAAAAAAGAAGGACCCTTTGAGATCATCAAGGTACTCTCCCCTGTGGCATATCAGCTGAAACTACCACCAACATGGCACATTCATGATGTTTTCCATGCCTCCCTCCTATCCTCCTATCAGACCACACCAGAGCATGGTCCAAACTTTATCCCTGCTCCACCAGATCTTATTGATGGTGAAGAAGAATACAAAATTGAGGCTATACTCTCTCATCAGGGTTCTGCTAATTGCCGCCAGTACCTAATCAAGTGGAAAGGATACCTCACTTCTGAGAACACTTGGGAACCTGAGCAAAACCTTTGTCATGCTCCTGTCCTCCTCAGACAATATAAGAGTTCCATTTCCTCTTGAGCAACAATGCTCACCCCACATCAGATCCTCATCACTGCAGCCATCTTCTCTGCCATCTCCCTTGCTACTATCATAGCCATACTCATCATCATCCTTACTTCACTATCTCCCTCATCCACTTCACATCATGTCTGAAATCCATTCCACCATGTCTTCACCCACTAGTCTTACACAAACTGCCCTCCAATTGGTTGCTGAGGTACCTTCCACTTGCCCTGCTCCATCTCTCACCCCTGGAGGACTTCTTGCTCAATCCCCCAGGCCTGCTACTCCAGGATGGGCCTTGCAATGGCTATATGTGGAGAATCTCCCATGCCTCTAGTGCCTTGCTACTTATGCACATGTCCTTGACCATCCTCCCCTTCTTCATATTGCTGAAGAATCTCCCTCATTTACTTTAGAACTAATGGAAGCTGTTCTCTTCTATCACCATGTCTTCTTTTTGCATCTTCACTTCTCACCCTCATATGTCACACAGAGAGGACTTTTCTGCTGCCAGGGAAACCCTTCTTGTTCAGCTTCACCTTCATGCCTTAGATATGATAAACCACCATCATTTTGATAAAATCATTACTTCATTTCTGCTTTTGACCCTTAGGGAATTTACTGAGATTGTTTTAGACTCCCTTTCTGACTCTGACCTTTCAGACTATTTAGAAAGTGACTTGGACCTAGAACACCCATCCATACCTTGCCCACCTTGCCCACCACTTGTTCCCACTACTCCATCACCTGTTTCTCAGGCAATTGCACTGCCCATTTGTATTGTTTCTCCTCTGTGAACCCCTTCTCCAGTTGCCCAGTTACCCCCTGCTGCCACCATCCTTCATATCTCTGCCACTCCTCAAGACCTCCCCACCAATGCCTCTGTCATCTCCTCACCCACAAGAGTTATTCCCCTTGATCCCACCTTGGAGACAAGGCTTTCTCAGGCAGACCTCTCAGCTTCTAGGTGCTACCAATGTCCCCACTGCCATGCCTTCACCCCAAGGCATCCTGTCTCTCAATGTCTCACCCATCATTGTGCTGCCTGCAATAACTGGGGACATGTGGTGGAATGCTGCCCCACCCTCCACTGCTCCCTTTGTGGATGCATTGAACATGCCATCAGAGGTTGCCCCTTTACTGATCCAGATGTATCTGAGTTCTGATTGGACCAGATCAGTGCACATCCCTCTCAGTCTCTATTTTGCTTTGGGAAAGCAGGCATATGAATAGGGTAGTGTTACAATTTTATCCATTATACCATGTCTTTTCCTTCTTACCATCTGTGTTCCCTTTCGATATCTGTTCCCTCATGAGAAGTATATCTACTTGATGATCATCTTTGAGTCTCCCTTCCCCTATTTGCTCTATACTCTGTAGTCTCATCTTCATTCAGACAATTACCTCCTAACAGCATTCTCTCACATGCTGTCATTGTCCTCATAGCCACCCACAGTAGTTCCTTCGCCTTCTTCTTTCTTCAATTGTCTTCTATGTCTACCCTCATCTTGGTCTGTGCACATCTCCTTGGACTATATAAGTAACTAGCTACATTGTTTGTAAACCTCAAGCTAGATCTGTGCAATCCACATCTACTCTGGACTTGCTCCTGCCTGAACTATTGCCTCAACAGTTCTCTTTTGCTCCTTTAGTTCTTGTGAGATGTTGTGCCTCTTTGTGAGTGCCTCCTTACAAAGAACTCTTGTCACCAGCAGTCCAGATGGATGTGCTCCATAACACTGTTGCACCTTGAACAATATTCCTTTACTTGGGCTCAAAGGCCATTCCATTGGAAATATCATTCTATAATTTGCCAGGTCTTTTCAGCACTGCCATGTCCAGTAATTGGTGAATTGTGATATAGAGTGATGATGTCTTGGTGCAGAGTTTCTCTATTTGGAATGAAGATCCTATCACCAAGATATAGGATTTCATCTTTGCTGATCAATTTAGGCTTTTCAGGGCCTTTCCATTGTTCCTGCACTTCTATAATTCTTTTAAGGAGCTTTCTTTCTTCTCCTTCGATTGTGAAGCCTTGCCTTTGTACCCTTACTCTGTTTTCAGAGATCATTTGTATGCCCTTGTTATCCTTGTTGATACCAACAGTGTGATCCTCTCGTCAAGGGAGAGCATCTGCCTTTCCCATTTTGGATCCAGGTTTGTTGACTAGGATGTAATTAAATCTAGATAACCATTGTGACCATCTGGCTTGTCAACAATTTAAGTCTTGCTTCATCATAAAGTACTTTATGTTGGTGTGGTCCATCCATACTTCGAATTCTCCTGCCCCCTCAAGGTAATGCTTCCATCATTCTAAAGTGAAAATGATTGCAAGCATTTCCTTGTCTGCAATTGGGTAGTTCCTCTGCTCAGGGGTCATGAAAGTGGAGGAAAAGGCAACTGGGTGCCACTTGTCATCTTGTTTGATTGATAGGACCACACTGGTTGCAAAGTTGGAGATGTCAGTCTCAAGTCAAAACTTGCTATCATTGTCAGGGTAGGTGAGGATCAGGGTGGTAGTAAAGCTTTGCTTTAAAGAATTGAAAGCTTTCTGTTCTTGATGTCCCCATTGCCATTGCTGGTCTTTCTTAGTAAGGTCATTCAGGGGACACAAGATCTTTGAGAAGTCTTGAATGAACCTTCTGTAATAATTGGTGAGTCCTAGGAAACTCCGGACTCCTTTGACATTCTTTGGTGTTGGCCATTCAAGGATGGCTTTCACCTTTCCTTTTTCCATTTTGATCCCTTTGGTGTTTACAACCATTCTAAGAGACTCAACTTCCTTTTGCTTGAAAAAGTATTTCTCCAGTTTCAGGAATATGTAAGTTATATTCCTTCAATCATTTTCGGACTTCATTGATGATTTTGTCATGTTCCTTTTTGTCATCCATCTTAGTGAAGATCATTATGTCATTGATATATACAATGACTACCCCTTCCATGTCAGCAAAGATTTCATTCATCATCTGCTGGAATGTGGCAGGACCATTACACTGCCCAAAAAATATTACAAGAGGTTTGTATGCTCCTGAATGTGAGATGAAGGCAGCTTTCCACTCATCTCCTTCCTTAATCCTTATGTTATTGTAGCCCCATTGAAGGTCTAGTTTTGTGAAGAGCTTTGCCCCTTGGAGCTTATCCACCAATTGACTTATAAGTGGTAAGGGGTAGTTATTCTTGACCATCCACTCATTGAGGTAGTGGTAGTCTTGTCCCAATCTCTTCTTTTCATCTTTCTTTGATATGAAGAAGACTGATGATGTTTGAGGGGACCAAGAGGGGTGAATGTATCCCTTCTTAGTTTGTTCATCTATGAATCCTTTCAATTCTTCCATCTCATTCTTACTCATGGGGAATATTTTAGCCTTTTTAGGTTGGAAGCCAAGCTCAAGCTTTATCTCATGATCCCAGGGTTTTTGTAAGGGAAGTTGTTCTAACTCCTTCTTGCTGAAGACATCAAGGAAGTGGTGATATTCTTTTGGAACCATTTCTTCTAGGGTGGGTTCCTTTGGTCTTGGCTTTTCAAGGTTTTTAATGAACTTGTGCATGGTTGAGGCATGCTTTAGTTCTTCTTCTTCTTCCTTAGCCAAATGTACTCCTTGGTCTGACAGCATGTAGTAGGACCTTGGACACCTTGTCATTTTCACATCTCCCTTCATTCAGTCTATGGTTGGGTTATGCTTTGCCAACCATGTGTATCCTAAGATCATATTATTTTTGCCTAGGTTTGTTACTTCTGTGACCAGGTGTTTGCAGTGTCCTTGGTAGTCTAAGATTATTTTGGCTTTGTGGGTGACACTTCCAGCTGAATTCTTTGTTCCATTGACATTAAAGACAGGGATTTCCCTTTTGAGTTTCTCTAAGGGAAGTTTTACTTGTTTGGCCCATTCCTGATCTATGAAGATTCCATTTGCACCACTATCCAAGAGGGCCTTGCATGAGTGCTTCTTGTTTTTGGTAGTGGGGTGTGCAATAGAGATGTCCATAAGAATCTTGTATTGCACCTTGGTGTTTCATAGTAGAATTTGATCTGGGAAGTCAGATTCTGAATAAATATTTTTTTCTTTTGCTTTGACTGAATTAAGCCTGCATTCCCATGCAGCAAGCTCCTTGTTTGGAGACCTGGTCTTGGTAGAGGATAAGTGTACTCTATAAATAGGGCTTGTGGATTCTGAGTCAGAAGAATAGCATGTGGAGGAAACACCTAAGTCATCTTCAAAATCTTGTCCATATTGTATATATGGTGAGAGAGAGGAGAAACTATTTTTTGTATTTAAAGTGTTTTCTTTCAGCTTCTGAGATCCCAGATCCCTCAGTTGCCATAGCCTTTTCCCTGTTTCCTCATCTCTGTGTCATGGAGATCAAAGAAGTAGGCTTGCATGTCATTGTAGCTTATTCCCTTGATTGTATTTTCTCCTTTTGGAGGCTCAGGAGTAACCTCTTTTGTCTTCCTTTCATCTTCTTGTCCAATGGCCCAAACACAAGGGGGTTTAGATGCTTCTGTGCTTCTTTTCCTGCAATTGACCTTATGGCCCCACCTAGGAACTTGCACTTCATGCATTCCTTTTTTGGTTTGGGACAGTTTCTGACAATGTGTCCATCACCTGTGCAGTTGTAGCAGTTTGAATTCCTGGAGACAGCTCCTATATCAATTGGCTGTCCTCTCCCTCCATACGTTCTTGCCTGTCCTGGTTTGGAAGACTCTTTCCCTCTTACAGTGACCTCAAAAACCCTTTCCATGTTGGCCTAGATGGTGGTGTGTGAAGCACACCACCAAACAGCATGGGAATTACAATTAGCTTTGGTGGAGTTATAAATAGTACATACTCCTGGCTATGAAATTTTCCCCTGGGTCATGTGATTTGGTTCACACAATATGGAGATATGATTGATTCAAAACACTAATGTCATGGAAAGGATTTTTGCACTTTTGGATTGATGACTAGAATCTCACCCAAATCATACAATAACTACAAACAGACATATGTAATAAGCATATCTGAGTTTAAAAAAGTTCCCACACTTCCTGATTCTCTATTTCCATCATCGTCAGATCTCTTTCTCTGACTCAACAAAGCACCATCCTCTCCTTGCTTTGATCTGGCCATTCTGGTGAAGCCATTGCCAAGCAAACTAGTGTTAGCCCTTCTACCATATCCAAACTTTGCTCCAAAGAGTGTTCTACTCTTCCCAAGGCTGTAGGAGGTTGCCCTTCCAAGCTATCCCTACCAATATTCAACATGCTTAACATCTGATTACCTCTGGAAAGGCTGAAAATGCTGTCCAAGTCATCAAATCTCTTACCAACATCATCAACCAACCTTTTCTGCCAGTACAGTTTGCCTTCATTGGAAGAAAACTGGTATGAAAGCTGTGGTCAAGTCCAAAGGTCCTCTTCTCTCTACTAGGTATTGCAAGGCTCACTTGGATTTTGCTTATGCCTATAAAGATTGGACAGTAGAGGATTGGAAGAAGGTAATATGGTCTGATGAGACCAAAATCAATCGCCTAGGATCAGATGGATGCAAATGGGCTTGGAAAAAGGCAGGTGAGGGACTCAGTGACAGGCTGGTCGATGGAACCTTCAAGTTTTGGGAAGGTTCTCTGATGATGTGGGGCTGTATGACTTGGGATGGGGTTGGATTTGCCACTAAGATTGGTAGAAGGATGGATGGGGACCTTTACCTTTAGATTTTGAAGAATGAACTCCAGCAAACCCTGGAGTATTATGGTCTCTTTCCTCTTGACAACATCTTTCAACAGGACAATGATACCAAGCATATCTGCAAAAAGGTCAAGGAGTGGCTAGAGGAGCAAGAATTTAAGACTATGGTTTGGCCTACACAGTCCCTGGATCTGAATCCCATTGAACATCTCTGGGGTTGGCTGAAAAGAAGGCTTGCAGAGCATGAAAACCCTTCTAATGGAACTCATGAATTGTGGGAAAGAGTTCAAGTGGAGTGGGACAGGATACCAGTGGAGAAATGTAGGAAACTGATTGAGAGCATGCATAGAAGTGTTCAGGCAGTGCTTAAAGTAAAAGGAGGCTATACCAAGTACTAAAAGTGTTGAAATACCCTGTTTGATTCAAAAGTGCAAAAGCCCTTTCCATGATATTACTGTTTTGAATCAATCATAGCTCCATAGCATGTGAACAAAATCACATGACCCAGGGGGCAATTTCATAGCCAAGCATATGTACTATTTATAACTCCACCAAAGCTAATTGTAATTCCCACGCCATTTTGTGGTGTGCTTTGCACACCACCATCTAGAGCAACATGGAAAGGGTTTTTGAGGTCACTGTAACTTGAAGGACTCCATATTGGTACCTTGCATCATGAGGGTCTCCATATAGTCTTGTATGCAGTCTTTTCTTTTTCTGTTGTAGAATATTTGTCTCATGATGTCCAAATCTACTACTTTTTCAAGTATGCAGGCTCCATTTAGATTGTTCTTGGCAGGGTCTCCTTTGGTGTCATAGTAGTTTTCCAGCCAATGAGTGAGGAAGGTCTGAATATTTTCCCCCTTATATTGTCAGCACTTTTTGAGTCATACTCAGGCCACATCTGATTGGGAGATCTGGTCTGGGGAGGACAGCTGGTCTCCTAGTGGGTTGTCAGATGAATTGTTGGTTTCTGAGTTGACAAAGGGGGGCAGATCCCTGTATGGGTGCTGTGACATGGTGGTTTATTTGTGGAGATGGTTTGTAATGGTCATGGCATAACTAGGCCTATGACGACCCTTCTACCTTTGGACCTCCTGGTCAACCTTAGCAGGGGAGGCACTCACAAAGAGATGCAATGTCCCTGGTAAGCTATAGAAGGATCTTGTCAGTGGGTTGACTCCTCAGAGTTTGCTAACGTTACTCCTCTTGAGTAGGCTCAACTAGTGGGGTGACCCATCCTGGGTTTGCTATCAATAAAGGTGATGCTCTTCACTAGAGCTAGGGTACTCCTAAGAGTATAAGGCAGGGCTCTCTCCTGAGTAGGTGAGCAAAGTGAGCAGGCAATAGTTAAACCACAAGAGATGTTAAGAATTGGCTGAAGAGCCATTACTGTACATGGATGGTTCTTTAAATAGTGACTAACTAAGAGTGGCTGTGTGCATAGCCAGAGATGGTAACAATCAGAACAAGATGGTAAGTGGGATGATGCATCACCCAACAGAGAGATAGTGATGTGGGAGGTAGTGTTCAAAAGATGATCAGAAAGATGGAGCTGTGAAAGTGAAGCTATAGTAATGGGATCAGTCTGATGTCATCTAAATACAGGATGACCAAGTATGGAATATAGACCTCCTGTGTAATTGGTCCCTCCCAAATATGAAGGAAGAAAATTAATAGGAGATGACCTTGAAGAAATAAAACCATAACATTACCCCCTTCATAAACTCAAAGC
>JBBPKI010001513.1:0-12064 GCA_038089155.1 Nevesoporus exiguus
ATGTGTGATCCAGCTCAGAGCCCGAGCCGGGGCACTCCTGATCCTCAGCGCAGGAACCCGGAAACACACGACGGCCAGCACTGACAGCTTGCCTCGTTCACTCACCCATCTCCGAGCATACGACCCCGTTCCTCCAATCACCTGTTCTCCGTTCGCCCACATTCAGGAAAGGGTTCCGCTGACCCCTCTTGTTTTCCTCCGCCACGAACCTCTTGTTGTCGCACCATACATCCTCGACACGTTTCACCAATGCTATCAAGTTCAACGGACCGTGAAGGCAGCGGTAACATGGCCATTCACGGTCACCCCACGACTGTGGCCATCGAAACGGTCCGTCGAGATGTAAATACACTTAACATGTTGGCACTGGGCCATTGCCGCCATTTCGTCCTCATGTGAGTGGTTAGGTGGCAGCACGGTCCTGTGGCTGCATGGCAGCATTCCATCACCGAGTGAGGATCACCATGCCTCTGGCAGGGTGGTGGGCCGTTACTTGGAATGTGCATGCCAGAAGGGCATCTTGAACAGCAACAGCACTCCATGCAGATCTCCCACTCGATCGGTAAGTATGGTTTGAAATATTCATAAATAACGAACGTGTTGTTTTCTCGTGCTCCTGTGAAACATACGTGACGAACGGGGATGGCGCAAGGTAGGTTATGCAAACTCGGCGGGGTATCCCGGACAGGATGGCACGCTTGGAAGGTTGCGGTGGCCGTCTCCACATATGGCTGGATTTCTAGCAGTGGAGAAGTCCTTTCGTCGCCCGAATAAGATTGGGAAGGTCTTTAAGTACCAGAACACCTAGCTCGCATAGTAGCTGATCAAATAGTCGGCCCATTTGAGAAAACGAGCTCCTGGACTTGGCGAGCCTCGGCACTGCAGCACTGCGGCAAAGGGGATCGACTCTCCTCCGCCGGGTTCAGGTTCTTTGGCAAATTGGCAGGCCTGCGCGGGCGCAAGTTGCTTCTGTGTGGCACTACATCTCTACTAGGTGGGCGCACAACTAGAGCTCCTCGTAGTTTGTGCACGCCCAGACCAATTTGGCAAGTCGCGGGTCGAGCGTGCACGAGTGTCTTTTGGGGAACAGCAGGTGGCATCTCAGAGGTTTTTGTCCCGCAAAGTAGTACATATTTTCAACCAGTTGCGTGATGGCACCAGGTACGTACAAGCACAGTCTGCGGCAACCGGAATAGCTGGGTCCCCGTCCTTTAAAATGCTCATACTTATGTAGAAAATAAACCGAATTCTTGGCGACCGAGGCTGCCTTCGAATCGGCATCGAAAAAGCTGTGCGCTTGCGTGACCGCGATGGTTCACTATGGACCGTATATATACTTAGGGGTCTCTCCTGTCGAGAACTTTAAATTGAGGGCTATGTGGATGACCATATTCCCCACACGGCCTTCAGACATCAATCCCTCGAAATACCTTCGTGACCATTGATACCAGGCCTGCCATCCGTTAACCCCAATGCTCCAGACGTTATTATGTGCTCCATGTTATTAGACTGTACAGATTGCTACTGAAGTGAATGGATAGGTTCTCGTACGTCTAAGGCGTCCGATCGCTGCGCTCTATGCGTCTCTGCTCCCAGAACTAGCCCTAACCTCGATGTTCGTTCGTTGGATTGACCAACGATGACGGTACATGACCCGTCAACCCTCTCTACCCTCTCAAAAGCTCCTACAAGAACGGCACGTTCTGCATTTCACCCGTGGCGAAGAAATCCTCGTCGAACGCCTCCTCCGCAGCTTCCTCCTCGTTCTCGCCATCGTACGTGTATTTCTCTTCGTCTCCTTCCTCGCCCTCGCCCTCGCCCTCGCCGTCCTCCTCCCGCTCCTCCTCCAGTCCAAAATGCATGTCATCTAATGACCCGGGCATGCTCGACATGCTCGTACTCCGTGTCCGCCTCCGCTTCTTCAACTCGTCCTCTCCACCATCCCCCTCGGACTCTGAATCCAGATACGTCGACGACGCCGAGCCAGACGATCGCGAAGGGACGCTTCCGCTCCCGCTCCCGGTACCATTGCTATCATCAATGCCGTATGACGACGACTGCGTGAGCGCGACCAATCGACTGCCCAACCGCTCAAATGATGACATTTGCCGCAGGTGAGTGGTGCGGTGCCCACCGCCATCGAATGCGCCATTAACTCCTTCCGTTGGCTTTGGGGCAACAGGCAGTCTAGGTCCGACGAGGCTAAAATTACGTAGACGTGCGAGTGTGCTTTGAGATGACGTGTCCGAGCGCGCGCTCAGCGCCGGCGAAGGCGGGGTCAAATCTGGCAGAGGGAATTCTTGGACGGGCGGCCGCCAGTAGTTGAAATCGGTGTAATCGGGTGTCCATTTCCGGTTGATCGGAGGGAACATTTGGTCGACGAGGTCGGTCATATGGATATATCTAAAAATGCGGTTCCATTTTATGAGCATATGCACCCGGCATACAAGGCACCGGTAGGGCAGCGGGAGAATGGCCGGACGACTCACGAAGATTTATACCCTGCCAATTCCAGGAGCTCCATCTTAACCTCACCACTCGGATCAATGGTGAATATCCGTGCGCTCGGTACGTTTACACTGCGATACGACAGCGCATCTGTGATCCGGTTGCCAAACCCGGCATAAAACGGCGTTCGTGGACCTTCACCGAACAGCCTCTGGATATCTCGAAGGCAAGCCATCTTAAACACCTCGGGTTTGCGCATGATAACTTCACTGTTCAAGCGTTCGGCCTCGCATCAGCAATCATTCATGATCACGTCTGCCTTGGCAGGACGAGTGAACAGATGAAACCTACCGGTGAAGAGATACAATTAATCTGTCCGGACTCATGATGACGGGGCCTTCTGGAAGCTGGTAATCGTTCTGTTTCACTCCCTTCAGGTAGTCTCTCGTCGAGTCTGCCTGGCCGATGGCGCGAGATGTGAGGTACATAATCTTGTACCCATTCCGAGTGATGTCGGTGTACAATTTCGCGACCCCGAGGTGCGTCCAGTCCCGCCCTATCATCGTGAATATATGGCCAAGACCATCAGACCTGTATCCAAGTTGAACAAAGCCGGCGATTGGGGCCTACAACGGACTCACTTGGTTATCGTTCCGTCGATGTCCGACACGACGACAAGGTCCGTGGAGTCCCAAACGAATATACGTGCTGCACACCCCGTTGCGCTATTTGTAGAAAGCGAAAACGTGACTGTGTTCGCGCCGGATTTCAAGTTCAAGGATTTCTGTCAGGTCAACGAGTGAGCACTGCACAATTACAATTTACTCAAACTAACGAGTTGATCTGATGTTAAGCGCAGCGTCTTGGCAAATTTCTTCTCCTTTCCTACCGTCACGGTATCAGGGACAGGTTGCATCGTGGGCGAGCGAATATCCACAGGCGTGGTTGCTGGAGCTGACGCTGATGGTAGGGGTAAGTGGGAGTGCACATGAACTGGCTTAGCGAGCTCCTGTAAGCAGTATAAGTACGTCCCGGCGCAATACCAGAGAGGGATGTAACCTGATCCAGTGGTAAAGTGGCAGCCTCCCTCAAAATTGGTCGATCAGAGTCGGGAATATCTCGACTTCGGCGCCACCACCCTACCCAGCTCGATGACGTGGACTTGCGTGTAGGTACACCCGGCGGTTCCGAATCCGCCCGTTTCGACTCAGGCTCGTCAGAGGACGAGACCGGTTCTTGTTCCATCCCTGGAGGTAGCAGAGGCGATAAAGGTGGTGACGGCAATACAGTGCGCCGATCCTCCCTGGCCGTAGATACCCACGATGGTAAAGCATCCATCAACGGTGACCGTTGTTCTCGCATAATATATTGCCTACCAGTCCACCGCATGACGAGTCGCTCATCCCGGGCCAGATTCTCGTCTTCCAATAGTCGTGCATAGTCGATGATCCCCTCGTCAAACACGCGTGCCGACTCTATTTCATCCCGCTCGTAGAAGGGATCGCGCGAGGCTACGAGGCTAAGCTCGAAGTCGACCGAAGCTCCATCGATCCAGACTTGCAATTTGGTCTGATCGCCAAGCCGTGCTGTTATGCGACCGCTCGATCCAAATGATTTCGTGTCCTTGTACTCTTCATACTCTTGGTGAACGGGCGGCCGCAGAGATGCCTCGTTATCACCGCCATCATTGTAGGGCAAGGGTGAGAGAACAGTACGTGGGCTCCCGTCTAGCTCTGGAGGAACACTGCGACTGCGTTTTAGTACTAGTTCATCCTCGTCGACTGCTGGGCGCGCGTCGTCGCCTTTACCCTTGAGCACAGACGAGGTAAAGCGAGTTTGAAGCGGAGAAGGTTGAGGGAATCCTCCCCATTCCCATGAGTACTCCTGCATTGACACAGAAGAATCTCCTGCTTCTGTTCTTAGGGTATCGCGTTTCGAAGTGGCATCGTCGGGGGACTCGGAGACTACGCGACGTGCGGAGAAAGAGGTTTGGAGATGCGATGGTGTACTTGGCTTTGATGGTGGGAATGGTATACGCTGATCGGTTGCCGTACTTGCTGAGCTAAGTTGTGTTTGCGATCCTGACTGCACGAACGTGCTTTTGTCAAGTGCGGGGGAATGATAACCAGCCATGTCAAGCGCGATGTCTAAGCGTGTCATCAAACGTCATTGATGACACCCGTTGGATACGTAATGATACGACTCACCATCAGTGTATTGAATGTTTGGGGGGGATACTGCGGGTACCTGGGAGTAATCGACTTCCAGTGGTGGGGTTTGGGGCGCTGAATAAGACTGCCCTCGTTGTCGCAAAGTCGATACGCGGCTGGACGGGGCCTCATTCAAGTCCAAAAACTCGGGCTCTGGGATCTTCGGGGCAGCTGGTGCGACCTCTGGGGTTCTGCTCAGGGCAACGGCCGGGATGTCGTCCTGGGGCGTTGTCTTGGTTGCGGAGAGTATTGGACTGGTGACAAGGTCCTCCGGAATGTCCTCCTCCGTCTCAAAGACGAAGAATGCTTCGCCAGCATCTCCGATCTTCATGCTGAACGGAATAGGGTTGCCGTTGACGGAGACATTGACCTGTGTGGTAGCGCCCTCGTGACAAGGCCTGCAATAGTGGCGACTGGCTGCGCACCTTCTTCTCGGCAGGTCGAAGCACCTGCAGCTTGCCAAAGCGCACATGAAAGGGGGAACATGCGAGAGTGACGTCTCCGTCACCAGTCGGTCTACGAATGACGATGACATCGATGGCGCCGGTGAGGGTTGATGGATTGATATCTTTGTAGTACTGGTATGGCGCACTGATGGCGCTGACTGCCCCGCGCAGATAGTTCATGGCGTTGGGCCGGGTCTGAGGAGGGAGTCGGAACACTCGAATCAATACAATTATCGACCCTACACCGGCTATAACAGTAGTTTTGGGGTAACACGTGACCACTACTCGGACCGCCTGGTGCGAATAAAAATCTCGGACTAGGGTATGTTCCGTCGAAAGTCACACCGCTTGTACCTATCAGACTGTGCATTCACATGGAAACTAATTCGACTAATGATGACCAGCAGCGAGATGGTCGTATATGGGCGCAATGGTAGGCTAAGAAGGAACATGGCATGATAATCTCATCATGCAACCATTACCTCGGGACTTACCGGGATGTTCCTCTCCCTAAGATCGTTGTTTAGCAAGAGCGAAACATGAAATAATAGAATACACACCATTTTGTGCCACCCGGCATGGACGGGGCTATAGCAGTGCAGGTGAGCTCTGCGAAAGGGAACCACAGACGAGAACTCACGAATATACGGGTCGGGGTGTTGCTTGGCGGCTAGCTCGGCTTCTGCTTTCTGGAATATCTCTGCCAATGCACGCGGGTCATGGATATCACTGGAAAGCGCGTTTTACACGGCACAGCAACGAGGACGTGCAAGACGGCTCACCGGTTGCGCTCAAACTCTGCTCTGATCATCATGGCCCTTCCACGCCAGATATCTCGACGAACGACCCAATCCAACTCATTTTTCAACATGCGCCGGTAGAGCGATTGGACATAGGACTTGTGCGCAGCCGAGAACGGCGAGGTCGACATTGCGAATGGTGGGGAAGAGTCGCTAGACTGAATTCGCACCGAATTTGCAGGATAACACCAGATATGGGCTTATTTATCTAAATATTTCTGAAGACAGATTTTTGCCTCGTCGGCTCCGCGTCGATTTCGACTGTGACTTTGTCGAGATGGATCCACACTCGACGCACTCCCAATTCAACCAGCGTACGCCAAAGTCGGGGCCATTCACACCTTCTACGAGATTTATGGAACAGGCCCAAAAAATTTCCATCGAAAAATATGCAAAACCGCTATCGCCAGCCAAGTCGGCGGCACGCGATGCTGATCATTTGCTGTCGCTCGCACAGCGCCCAATAGCGACCAATTCTCGGGTTAGGCATGGCGAGCAGCTTAAACGCGACATGTTTGTTGCATTTATTAGCAAGGCATTGCAGGAGAAACTCAACGTGAGTGGCCTCGTGTGCGCATGCCGACCGTCTGCTAATCTCTCCTGCAGGGCCAGAGTAAAGACTTTGATGACCTCGTCGACCAATTCAGTCCAAGAAAAGCCAGTGAGAATGCGACATCATCGTCTCAACTACGACTATGGATCCTCGCGCTCTCACACGTGCTCTCCAAGCTGGAGAAGCGCCACTCAACCTTGGTCGAGGCCATCGTGAACCTGCCATGGACGACGATGGACACCGCTTTCGTAAAGTCGTACACTGTTTTCATTGGGATGCTCCTGAGCGCCAGGCCAGAATACCTTTCTCTCATCCTCAGCAAGATTGCCCAGGGTCTGACCTATCGTACGTCCTTCCCGTTGACGCCCCTCGGATCCGACGTGACGTGCTCGCACTTTAGAGTCTGGATTGCAGGCCCTCGACGCAGGTGGCCCAGAAAGTTCTGCAAGCCCATTGACCCGCAGCGTCGTGTACGACCGCTTGCATCATCTTCTCCGCCACCTCATGTCCCTTATACCCACACTTCCCTCGACCTTGCAGCCCCTTCTCGTTCGAAATTTCCCTCACAAACGTCAATCGCATGTTACACAAGTAACGTACATAAGAAACTTATTACGGGTCACGGAATACTGCTCCGAGTTGGCTGACCGAATACTCGCTCTGATCATCGATCGGGCCCTTCGAATAGACGTGCGTTAGGTATCCATTTTTGAGGTATGAAACCTGCTAAGCTTTTTTCAGGTCGAGATTCAAGTCGAGTTGGAAGAACTTGAACAGGACGACACGTGGGAGAATGGCGACTTGTTCGAATTCGATCCATTCGATGTCGTCGTCGGCCAGGAGGGTGATGGCGAAGAATCCGATGCGGGAGATGATACTGACTCTGATGTGGCAACCGATGTTTCGTCAGACAACGGTTCTGAAGGTGACGATGGGCCTGATCTGCCATCCAACGTGCGACATATGCAGGAGATGGTTAACAAGCTCGATAACATTCTCAAACTCGTATTCGATCACTTCAATCGGTTACACTACGCCATCGGAGCGCCCAGCACACCTTCCCCGCCCACTGCTCCCCCCAGTAGTCCCCTTTCGCCTCTAGACACTCGACAGCCTTCTCCGGAATCCGGATGCGCGATGCGCTCTGCCCAATTCCATACCCTCTTGGCCATATTCGACCGGACCATCATCCGCACCTTCAAATCCCGCTATACCCAATTCATCGTCTTTTGGTATTCCTCTCTCGACCCCGAGTTCAGTGACCTTTTCCAGGGTCTTCTCGTCGAGAAAGCACTCATCGGACAAGACGTGCCCACTGTGACTCGTGCCGCCGCAGCGAGCTACATCGCCTCCTTTGTCAGCCGAGCCCAGTTCATCGATCGTGAGGGCGCACGCAGAATGGTGGCCGTCTTGTGTGCTTTCCTACAAAGCCACCTAGACGCGTTCGACAACATCATTCAAGCAGGGCAAGAGTCCCCGAGTCTAGCGCATCACACTGTCTTCTACGCCATTGCACAAGCTGTGTTTCTCATCTTTTGCTTTCGATGGAGGGATCTTGAGGAGGAGTATGATGAGGTGGTGGAGTATCAGGGGAGGAAGAAATGGATGAGTGAGCTGGACGTCGTACAGCGGATGATCACCTCGCCTTTGAACCCCTTGAAGGTCAGCTATATCATTACACCTCTCCTGTGGCGTCTTACATGCACCTTAGATCTGCTCGCCAAGCGTCGTGATGCAGTTTGCGCGCGTCGCCCAAGCGATAGACTTTGTGTACTGCCATTCCATCATCGAAGCGAATAGACGATCGGAATATAACCCGAGTCCGGGATCGCTCCCGCTGTTGCCGCGCGGGAGCGGGGAGGATCTCGTGTCTGCGGAACTGCATGCGTTCTTCCCCTTCGATCCGTACAAGCTTCCACGCTCTGGCTCATACGTACAAGGGTTGTATAGAGAGTGGTCATCTGTCGCGATCGGAAACGATGAGAGCGATGAGGAAGAGGATGCGGAGGATGCGGATGCGGGTGCGGGTGCGGGCGAGGGTGAACGAGATGGGGAGCTTGACGAGGTGAGGATGTTTTCGGTTAACCCGAACGATACCTCCTTGGTCTCTGGTGGACTCCAAATACCCCGGACTTCCCAGCAGTCGGGTTCGGACGCAGACGGCTTGGGGGAATCGTTTGGCGAGATGAGCATCGGTCCCGCACAGTCGAGGTCTGTCGTCATGGCCTTGTAGGCGTCGCAACGTTTAGGCCTGATAAGTACTATATGTACGTGGATATCCACGAGCGAATAAAATACCGTGCGTAATTAAGAAAACGGAACGAGACGCGGAAAGCATGCGAAAACTCCAAAGCAAAGGTCGATAGCGACCGACGACAACGACGAAAAACAATCACGAGCGAAGGGTGATAGGAATGTGTACAAACTCGGACAGACTGTTCGTGGGATCGTCGCCGTCCACAGACGACGAACGCCGGTTTGAACGCTTGACGAGGGACGCCCAGTCCCAGTCTCGCCACGCCTCTTCAGGAGGCGGCGGCGATGCTGCCAGTACGAAAGTAAACTCCGATAGATCTGATAACTGAATGAACCGAAACGTGTTCTTCCCGGGCCGCATACACGACGTCACGTCCAGCGGATCTGACTCCTAGATACCACACGACGTGGAAGGAAACGGGAAGTGTCCATCAGCGCGCGCTCGTTCTCGTATGTCACGCGCGCACGCCGGGAGGGTCTAGGGCCATCCACACGCAATACCTAGCAGGAACCGCGCGCCTAACAGGCACGCGCGACGCGATCGATAACGTACTCACCAAGGTGTAGGGAAGCCAGGTCTTGCTTCGTTCGGACCCTGGGTTGACTTGGACGACCAATTTGCCCTTTTTTGGCCAGTGGAGCGCGTGACGCTCGATGACGCCGTCGATATCTTGAAGTGACGCCGGCGTGTTGGCAATACTGTCGTGCTCTGCCACGGCGCTTATAGGAACCGCACAGAGGCGGAGATGCATCCGCAGTCTGAGCGGCGCAAGGGGTGGGTGGTCATGGGTTAACAAAGTAGCGTGGGTAATCGACGACGCTGAGACACATACCTCTCCTTGGACATGTGAAACATCTCGTCGCTAACGTCGATGTCGATGTCAACAATCTGTGCGTGTTCTCTTCCGTGTTGTCTGAACCATATCCCAGGTTGTGTCGGTAGATGTGAAACAAAATCCGTGGAATCTGGAGGGACGGCGTCGGTTGCAGGCACTGGTACCTGACCAGGATGCCCTGGCGGATCCCCAGTCGACGCGTCCACAGGCGCGTTCGCCGTGTCAATCTCCGTTTGCACCGGTTGGCTCG
This sequence comes from Nevesoporus exiguus, assembly GCA_038089155.1. Lineage (NCBI taxonomy): Eukaryota > Fungi > Basidiomycota > Agaricomycetes > Boletales > Boletaceae > Nevesoporus > Nevesoporus exiguus. Next base: position 9,800 of record JBBPKI010001513.1, read on the forward strand.
CAGGTACAAGGATTGGAAACATCTTGATGGCTTGGTGAACCAGCTCAATCAACGATGTCGCACTTGCCGAGCGGTCTTCAGTGGTGGGAGAAGTAAGGAGAGGCTCACTGGGCGCTCCGTCGCGGGCGTCGTTTAAAGACTTGTTTCTAGTAGCCTGGGAAGCCAACAGCATGGCACGAGGCGCCTTTGGCGGTGATTTCCCTCCCCCGAAATCAACGAGCGTTATGTCACTGTCCCTCTTCGATACGTCCGACGCGACCGTGTTCATTGAATCGAACCTGGTGCGTGTTCTCCGGACCCATACATCCACATCATCCGTTCTGTCGCGCTTCAGGGACGATGATGATCTGCTCCAATTCTGATACACGGGCGTCTTTTGTGAAACCAGTGATGAGAGTTGGAGCCTCATCTCCTTCGCTTGCCTGAAGAAGTTTTTGCAATGATCATCAGAAAGCAATCGAGCGCATTGCTCCAAGTCTATATTTTTTGCAGGGTCTCTCGCCCGCGCTGTGGCAAGAAGGACAGGAGCGAGGTGTTTTCTGCATTCCTCAAGTGTAGCGGGTGAAGGCGGTGGCATGGTATCACCCAGCAGTGGACTTTGTTGACAATAATCAAGCGTGAGAGTGGCAGACGGTAGGCTGTTTACAGTGGTCTGCGTTGGAGAGTATAGCACGGAGCTGGAGGGATCTTGCACCTTGACCAGATGATCCACAGGGAGGTCGCGGGTTTCGAGCGCTAGAATGGGCTTGTTCCCCTTGATGGCCACGTAAATAGAGGAAGCGTGTGGTGCGCGAGGTGGTCGACATACCAAACACGCGGGCATAGGGCCTGAAGGTGGTAGTGATGGTGACGCCGGAGGTGGTGGGGGAGCACCAATCACGGACTCCAAGAACCGCTCAACCTCTCCCGGTTCTGGCGTGCAAAAGGGCAAGTCCGACGTGTAACAACCCACTCCCTCCGACAAGCGGCCCTCATCGAACTGATCCGAGTCTGTCAGGGTCGATGCCACCTCATCTTCTGCTGCTAGCCCTCCGATCCTCTCAAGCAGTGTTCTAGACGGGGACGAAGAAATTGAAGGCAGACTCAGACGACGCAGTAGCGCGTTGTGTTTAGGATGGTCATCATTGGGTCGCCGCTTGCGACAACGGCGGCGAGGTGTCCCATTACTGGCTCTGAGCGCCTTTTTTTTGTCGATTTGGTAGGCGTGCCTCTTTGAAGGTCCGCGATGCCATATGGGCTTATGTCCTGGTGACGATACACCATTCTGATCACCCTTGTAAAATTTTGGGGGTGAAGACGAGGACGCCGACGAGCTAGCGATCGCCATCGCAGAAGACATTGTGATGGATCGAACGGACTTGCTCCTGTCCCACTTCCTTGCGTACTACGCCGTAGCCCAGTTTGAGAAGCTTAGAAATCAGGATTACATAAATTCCGATCAACCTTGTCAGACCATCATGTCGTCGCGCATCTTCGGTTCGTGTAGTTGAGACAAAGTGACAGATTCACGACGTGAGTTCAGAGTCAACATCCTGACAAGGCTGGCCATACTGACCTGACGGCAACATCATTGGCCGTGAGGGACGGGAACTCAGGAACTCGTCGCCCTTGTCGCGGATCACTCCTCGAGGCTGGTGGCGCCCATGCTAGTAGCCCTTCATATCACATCTCGCGTTCTTAATTACAATGGAACACAGCGCAAGCACTTCTAGGTCCCCGTTGTCTTTGTGTACCACTAAGATGCCGAAAACACAGCAAGTCGTCTTTTCACACCATCCCTGCATTTCCACTTTCCACCCTTTCAAACGTCTCCTCGCCTTACAGCTTCGACAATGGGAGGAGGGCAATCGCACTGCGAACCTGATTGGCATGCCATCGAGCAAGGGCGACGAGCGGCTGAGGAAGCCCGCCGATGGGCGGAAGAACAGCAGCGCATAGCCGAACAAGCCGCTCGAGAGGCACAAGAGGCGGTTGAGCGAGCAGCTCGTGAGGAAGAAGAACGGAGGCGAAGGGAGCAAGAGGCCCAGCTCGCTGCAGAGATGGCCGCCCAAGCAGCCTGGGAGGAAGCTGAGCGCATTCGTCGAGAGATAGAGGCCGCAGCGTACGCTGCTCGCGTCGCCCGGGAGCAGGCGGAGGCGCGGGCCCGCGAGGAATGCGAACGCCAGGAAAGGATGAGGAGGGAGTTGGAAGCGGAACGAGAACGTACTAGAGCCGCCGAAGAAGCCGCGAGACAAGCTGCAACTGCTGCCCGGGAAGAAGAAGATC
>JBBPKI010001514.1:0-12063 GCA_038089155.1 Nevesoporus exiguus
GAGTGATGGGTGGAGATTGCTAGGAAGCACTCAGGATGTCGGTGTCTAAATAGTCATCAAGATCTGTCTCATTAAGGGAGAAAAGGACAGCCTGTGGGAAATCTCCCAGGGCACCAGGGGGAAAGGCAGAAATTCTAGGGTGTGAAGATGGAGTTGATCAAGCATAGCAGCTTGTGTGGTGATGAAATTAGGGTTAGGGGACAAGAGTCTCGGTGAATAGCTAAATGACCAAAGGGAACAGGTTTGATAGAAGAATAAAATGGCCTCCATGAGAGGGAGTGAATGTCTAAAAAGAGGGATACTTTCAGCAATAGTCAAGAGCTGAGGGTGGTCTAGAATGTGGGTGTAGGTGACAAGTCTTTGGAAGCGAGGTAGGGATAAAGGATAAAGCTGCTCCAGGGCCCAGTCAGGGATCTCCCTTCAATGTAAATGCAGTGGGAAGATGGAAAGCCATGGGGTCTGCACAGTGGCAGATGGAGATCTAGGGACTTCCAGGGAGCTAGGGCGATGGGGTGGTAAAGAAGCAGTAAGTGAAGTAGGTGATGTGATAGAAGTCATGACTCAGGTATGGTGTGGAGCAATGGATGGTGGTAGTGTGGATAGGATGATGATAAGTATGGCAATTATTGTGGCAAGAGAGATGGCTGAGAAGATTATAGCAGCGATGAGGATCTGGTGAGGGGTGAGCATTGTTGCTCAAGAGGAAATGGAGCTCTTATATTGTCTGAGGAGAACAAGAGTGGGATGAAGATTTTGTTTGGATTCCCAGATGTTCTCTGAAGTAGGATATTCTTTCCATTTGATCAGGTACTGGTGGCGATTAGCTGAACCCCGATTAGAGAGTATTGTCTCAATTTCATATTCTTCTTCACCATCTACAAGGTCTGGTGGCACAGGGATAGAGTTTGGACCATGCTCTGGTGTGGTCCGATAGGAGGATAAAAGGGAGGTGTGGAAAACATTATGGATGTGCCAAGTGCGTGGTAATTTCAACTGATACACCACAGGGGAAAGTACTTTAGTGATCTCAAAGGGTCCTTCTCTCTTGAGGGCAAGCTTCTGTGATGGATACCTGAGTTTAAGGTTCATGGCTTCAAGCCAAACCTTACATATCTCCAACTTTCCAAGGTGTGAACTTGGTGGAAAGTTTTTCTTTCATGAGCCATTGAGCTGTGGAATGAGCAGCCAATGCTTCTTTTCATGCTTCAGCAAGGGTAGAGAGGCATTCTTCTATGGAAGGGACAAAGGATTTTCCTAATGGAGGATAAGCTTGAGGTTCATACCCCATCATGAGGTAGTAAGGTGATTGATGGGTAGACAAGTGTGCTGTGGAGTTGTGGGAGAATTCCGCAGTAGAAAGTAAGGTACTCCAGGTACCAGGGTGTCCTTGACAAAAGATCCGAAGATAAACTTTGAGCTCCTCATTGGCTCTCTCAGTTTGACCATCAGTTTGTGGGTGGCATGCAGAGGAGAGTTTAATGTCATACTGAAGGAGTCTGGCAAGCTCCTTGGCAAAGGAGGAAGCAAATTGGGGTCCTCTTGTTACAACCCATAACCCAGAGGGTCATAGATCATAAAGTCAGAGGGACAAAGTCCATGACTACCCTTTAGGGGTCACTAGAGATGTCTTAAGGATCGTATAAGGAAGACTTAAGAGGAGGCTTTAGGAGGCCTTAGGCTCAATCAAGAGATTTATGGGGAAACCAACAAGAGACTTCGCTTGAAGTCCTTGGGGCATATTCTATTGGACTTATATAGTGTCTAGCTAAGTACTTAGGGCAGGCTTAGGTGCATGGACTACCTTAGAGCCAGTATTGTATCTAGCTATGATGTCATGCCATGAGGCATACCTGTGACATCACTAAGATCTAGCCTCTGTGGACTTGGCTTCTAGAGTATCGTAATGTTAAATGAACTATCTAAGTACCTTAACAGATGCTAAGCCTTAGCTTACTGGTGTTATCAGATGCCAGAGTGTTGGATCATCAACACCTCTGTCAGAGATATAAGAGTCATGCAGACTGAATCTAGGGAAGATGTGCTGGAAAAAGAGTGATGCTATTCTGGCAGCAGAGATGTTTTTGGTGCAAGGGAGAAGGATCATCCCCTTCATAAGGCCATGGTCGACCACAACCAGGATAGAGTTGAATGCATTAGATAGTGGGAGATCAGTAATCAGATCCATAGAGATCTGCTGGAAGGGGTGTGTAGCAAAGGTGGAAAGAGGTGAGAGAGGTGGGACAGTGGGGTGGGTGTTGGATTTGGAGGCTTGGCATCCAGTGCATCCAGTGATGAAGTGGGAGATAAAGGAGCACATGCCAGGCCACCAATAATCCCTAGAGAGTCGAGCATAAGTGCAAAAGAGGCCTTCATGGCTACCAGAGGGGGAAGAGTGAAGGGATGACACAAGTTCATGATGTGCATTAGGGGGAATGAAGAGTCAGCCCTTGTAATAAAGGTGGGGAGCATTGTAGTGCCAGTCTGCAAGGGAAGAATAAGGGAAGAGGGGGAGGTATTGTTCCATAGCGTGTAATGCATCAAGGACAAGCAGATCCTTGGTAGAGGAACTAGTGATTTTAGTAGTGAGCGCCAGGTCAAGCATGGAGATGATTGCAGGGTCAGAGAGGATAGGGTGGATGTTGTCTGCAGTGTGTCAACATCATGACAACAAGAAAGAGCATCTGCAGGGGTCATGGCAGTTCCAGGGAGGATAGTCCAGAGGAGGTGATATTCCTGAAGGAAGAGCCTCCAGTGGGCTTGATGATGTGACAGTTTCTGTGGGGCTTTCATGAAGGAGAGGTTCTTGTGGTCAGTGAAGATGGTGACCGGATCCTCTGTGCCCAAAAGGTACTGTCGCCATTCTTCTAAGGTGTCAATAACTGCAAGGAGTTCTCTATCATAGATGTTATAGTTTCGTTCTGCATCATTAAGAGTGCAAGAATAGTAGGCACACAAATAGGAATCACCATTAGCATCTTTCTGCATAAGGATAGCACCAACAACAACAAGAGAGGCATCTGTCATGAGGAAAAAGGATTTAGTTGTGTCAGGAAGGGCAAGAACAGGGGCAGAGGAGAAGATATTCTTGAGATGGAGAAACACAGCTTGTTGGACATCATCCAAGGCCCAGGGCTGAGTGTTTTTGGTAAGAAGATTAAGAGGGGCAGCAATGTTGGCGAAGTTAGGAATGAATTTGTGATAGAAATTGCAAAAGCCAAGGAATGAGCGGACAGCTTTGATGGTAGAGGGTGGTTGCCATTTGGCAATGGTGGAGAGTTTGATAGGATCCATGTGTACTTGTCCATTCCCTATGATAATTCCAAGATACTCAATTTCAGGAGCATTGAAGGTACACTTGGAGAGTTTGAGCATGAGCTCATGCTCTCTGAGATGCACAAGAACTCTGCGAGTGTAGTCAATATGTTCAGGAAGGGTGGAGGAATGTACTCCAAGGTCATCCATAAAAATTTCAAGCCATCCTTCCAGGGTAATGTTGTGAAAGACCCAGTTCATGAATGCCTGAAAAGTGGGTGGGGAATTACACTGTCCAAAGAACATGACAGTAGGTTCATAAAGACCAAGAGGAGTGATAAACGCTGCTTTCCATTGGTCTTCTTCATGAATGCAGATATTATTGTATCCCCAACGGATGTCAAACTTAGAGAAGTACTTTGAGTGCTTCATCTGATCAATAAGGTCAGAGATGAGGGGAAGTGGGTAGGCATTCTTGACAGTATGTTCATTCAAGTACCTGTAGTCCTGACAAGGGCGAAGTGATCCATCTTTCTTTGGGATGAAGAAGAGAGGGGATGCTTGAGGTGATTTGGATTCAACAATGCACCCTGTGCGAAGATGTTCTTTGATGAAAGCTCTACAAGCTTCCATCTCAGCAGGGTTCAAAGTGTAAGCTTTTGCTTGTTTTGGAACAAAGGAGTCTTTTAACTCGATGACATGATCATAAGGGCGATGAGAAGGGAGGATGTCGTGATTTTTTTCTTCAAAGACTTTAGAGAAGTCAGCATAGGGTTTGGGGAGAGTGACTTCCTCTTTGACATCTTTTTGAGCAATCTCCATGGCAATGGTGGTTTTATATATTGTTTCGGCAGATAACCAAGCATTTCTTTCTACCAGTCCTGATTCAATATTCTGATTGTTGTCTAGTCCTAACCATCAGAGGAGATATTGTTTGGAGGTGTTGTCATGCATGGGGAGAGGTTCTTCTAGAAAGAAAAAAGTTCTGTTCTTCCAGTTGATGGTAGGGTTATGATCAGCAAGCCAGTTCATTCCTAGAATGATTTGGGGCCTTCCTAGGCCAATAATCTTGAAGCAGAGGGTCTCTGTTTGTTCTGGAAAGGTAATAGTGGTGTTGGAGTAGAAGCAAATTGTTCCAGCCTGGTTGGGAGTCCCATCTACATTTAAAGCTTGGATAGACTCAGAGAGAGGATGGAAAGGAAGACCAAGTCATTTGGCCAATTGATGGTCAATGAAAGTTTCAGTTGCCCCACAGTCAATGAGGGCAGTGGTGTTGATGGTTTTTGTCCTATGAGAAAGTTTGATATGAATGTGAATAGATTTTTCTGATTCGGATGACAAGGTTACATGGACAATTCTATGGAGAGGCAGCATCAACTCATCTCTCCTTCTCAAAAATCCTCAGTAATTTCAGTGATGGAAGTGATAGATTCCTGCGCAGGTTCAAAGCTTTACTTTAATTCCTAGAGGATTTGTTCATTAGTCTTCCCTCCAGCAGTAAGGGAATTGATGTATTGTGTCAGTTCCTGGTTAGGCTGTGTCTGCACAGCACAAATTCTGTTGGGGTTGTGAGGGGGATGAGGTGGTGGGGTAGAGGTTGACTGATTTGGGTGATTTCTGGTGGAACAGCCACTTTGCTTACAGATAAAGCACAGCTTATTATCCAAGCAGTGCTTTCGTTCCTCTTGGGATAGATTTAGGGTGTTGATATCCATAGCATTTGAATCTCTGGTGGGGGTGTGAGGGGCAAAAGATCTTTGAGGGAAGGTGTGAGCGGGGGTGGTTCTAGCAGTGGTGGGAATTTGAGGAGCCATTTGAATCCGATTGGCTTCGAATTGCTCAACCTTTGAATACCAATCTGAGATCTTCTTTGGCATGGTCTCCAGTCCAGCCATCCTAGAGCAATGGTACTGATGAAGGCCTTGTTCAAATAGGCCAATGAGAGCGAGGTTGTTAGTGAGGGCAGCAGGGGTGGATAAGATGTGAAATTCAGATACATATTTGTGTAAGTCAGAGACAGTATTCTGTTGCAGGGCAACAAGCTTTTTCATAGCATCTGTGGAGGAGTCTACAAGCTTGAAGGCTACCTGAAAGGCAGCCTTGAAGTCTTTGTATGATCTGAAGGAAGGGGGAGACTTGTTCATGGCCTCCTGGCAGATGACAGTAGCCCAGGCGATGGCAGAGTCCTTCTTCATGTATGAGAGTGCAAAAGCAATTTGTCTGTTGTTGGTAGTATAGATCTCTTTATTGATAAGGAGATAGGTATCCACAGAAAGGATCCAAGACTCAGTGGAAGAGGCATCTCTATCATAATCTGCAGGAATACTGATCTTGATCTCAGTGGGTTTGGAAGACATTTCTTCATCAGAGTTTTCATTATCAGAGGGATCAGGGGAAGGGGAAGGGGAACAACAAATTGGTGGCAACTGGGTGCATTGGATAGGTGGGGCAGGGACAGGAGCAGTATAGGCTGAAAGCGGTAGAGCAGCAGAGGTGTTGTGCTCAGGGCAACATACTATTTGTGGGACAGGTGCAGCCTGAGGATCAGAAGAACTACCAGGTCTGATGACAGGCTCTGGTTCTTCAACTTTGATGGGTTCAGGCTCAGAGGGCTCTCCTCTAGTGGCAGCTCTGCAGAGTGCTTGTTCGAGTAAGGCATTGCAGCAATGCAGTGTGTTGGGAGGATAGTTTGGGTTGGGCGACCCAGAGATTCTTCAGGGAGATAACAATGTTTTGACAAGAGGTTCCCTACTCTGGTGGCAGGAGGGGAAAAGGGAAAGCTAGACCTTTTGTTATGGAGCAGGTCCTTCTGGACTGCTAACGACAGAGGTTCTTCATGTGGAGGCACTCACAAAGAGGCACAATGTCTCACCAAGGACAAGAGATCAAAGGAGAATGGTTGAGGTGACAGTTCAGGCAGGAGCAAGTCCAGAGTATAGGAGGTGGAATTGCACAGGTCTAGCTTGGGTTTTACAAGTGAAGTAGCTAGCTACTTATAGTCCAAAGGAATGCACACAGACCAAGAGTTAGGGTAGGCATAGAAAGGGATAGAAGATGAAAGAACTACTGTGGATGACTATGAGGATCACAATAGCATGCAAGAGAATGCTGTTAGGAGATAATTGTCCATAAGAAGAAGATCAAGTAAGAACAGAAATAGTGAAAGAGTAATCAAACTCATCAAGGGAGAAGGTGACAAGAAATCATAAGTATCTGGCATGCAGATGCAGATACATGAATGAAATGCATTCAGAGGTAAGAAGAAGGCCAGGATGTAAGGAGAAAATTGTAACACACTTATCAGGACTTTCTTCATCACTTTGGCTTTCCTAGCCACAATGAGACTGGATTTCCCAGATTCCTGCACCAGGGCCTGTTAAATAGGTATGTGAAGTCAGTTCATGGATGTGATGGTTGCTCCTAACTGGAGCAGTCTTCTTCCCTTCTTGAGTTCCTTGTCTGGTGGTTTGGCCATGGGCACAGAAGCTGAGAACTGGCATTGTTCTTGGTTCACCATTTTGTTGATCACAATGAGCTCTCTAAAGTGATATTGGATAAGGCTGAGGAAGAGGTTATGCATCCTATCAATAACAAAAAATCATGTAGGATCCCAGTATGAAAGCTGAAGAAGCTTGGACCATCATACCTTGCTCTCTGTGAGTGGTTTGTCCCACTCTTTCTTTATCTCCACATCCAACCATTTATTTGCAGCTTCTAGGTGTTCTTCATAGGTGTGTTGCTTCCAGGTCTTGTGGGCGAAGTTACCCTTGTCTGATTTGTGTGTCCAGCAAAGATGGCACAGGTGTTCAGAAGTAGGCTGTTATGAAAATCCCCTTTTCTTCACCTTTTCCTTACCTTTGCCGCTTCTTTGCCAACCTCTTAGCTAAGTCCTTATCTTTGGACTCCGCTCTAACCTTCCTTTGGACTGTGCCTTGCCCCTGTGCCTATCTTCTCACCTTCATTACCACCTGGTTGCCATCACTTCTTATCTCCCTTCTATTGCTTCCGATCTTTGATGCCATCTTTGTGCCTACCTATGCATAGCCTCCATCAACCTCCCCTAAGGTGGTCTGTGCGCATACCCAGTAGTATATAAGTAGGGACCATTCCTGTAGAATACCCTAAGCTTAGTCTGCCCAATTGGTAGTGCCATTCTAGGCCCATCCCTAAGTGAGAGTGCCAGCCTCTCCTAGTGTTCCCCTTGCCTTGCACCTCTCGTCGTCCCTCTTGTCTTCTGGTCTAATCCTAGTTTGGTGCTGCCTTAGGTCACTGTAACATAGGCCCTGCAAAATCCCCCACTTTTCATGCTGTGGGTAAGTCATTTACCACTAGCACAATGACAGATCATGCTAATCTACCTTCTGAATGTAGGGTTGTCCTCATGAACCAGGTCCCATCCTACCATGGGGGTAAAAAGAAGTTGACAAGGGGCAGAAGAAGTGATTTATCTTGTCCAGCAAATGTTCCTGAGGGCCAGGGATGATCTCTACCATGTAAAGATTTTCCAGTTTGTACTGAAGGCTCAGGGGAAGATTCAATAGGGCTATAGTGATAGAACCAACTGACTTCTTTTTTCTAGCGGTTTTATTCCCTTGAAGATTGAACCAGTTGACTGAGAGGCTCCATGCTAGCCTGAGATTGCTTCATTTGAGCCCATCCATGAATGGTTTGCCATTGGGGCCAAATATCTCAGTGATCCCAGCTCCATCCTTTATATCCCATAACTGATACTTGTTGTTCAATCTAGTCCTGTGTTCCATCATGTCCTCTAGTCCTGGATGGCTCAATAAACCAGCCAAGAAGTCATTGTAGTCCTGTATGACAAATGGCCTGATTGGGACAGCCATTCTGATATTGCTGTTTTTCCTTGTTTTTATGAGAAGTTGGCCACACAGCTTGCTGCTGCAATACTTTGTGAAGGTACAGCACTAGGGGTAGGTTATCACCTTCTTGAAGATCAGAGCATACGTACAACAGCATCTGGCACAACACAAGCAGCATACATGCATGTAGAAGGTTTGAGATTGAACTTTTTACACACTGAGTGTAGATCACAAGGAAGACAACTGCCCTGGGTAGCCATCCTTGTCTCCATCACAGCATTGGGCTAGCGCTCTGTGCTAACAACTGTGATCAGCAATAAATCCAAGAGACCCAGGGTGACATTATACTATGAGTGGGTGAGTTGACCAAAGACATTCAAGATCACCATTATAAGTAAACTCAACAGAACAAGAGGATTGGTGAGGGAAAAGTTCAGTTGGAACTTTGCATCTGTTAAAGTGCATGTGTAAGGCTGGTGCATCAAGAAAGGTATGTCCTACTAGTATCAATCACTTGTGCTGTGTTTTCTTTCTGAAACATGTCTTCTGAACTCCTTGCCTCCAGCATTGTGACAATGCTTTTGATCACCTTTAGAAGAGCTTCCATGTGGCCTTGCAACTCCTGTTGCAGCATTTTGTTGGTTTCATCTCCTTGTGTGTCTAGCTGCCTGACTGTGTTTAACTTCCCCTGAACCCACTTTAGTTGGTTGTCCAATGCTGACTGAACCTTTTCTTTGCTTCCACAAGTGCTCCGCCCTCTCATTATCTCTTGTATGGTCTTTGCATGATGATACATCTCATGATCAATTAAAAGGAGCATAGCAAATACTCCCTCAGCACTCACTTCCTTAGTCACTGTAGAAGGTGGCTGTATGGATGGCTGCTCTTCTAGCTAGGCAGGCACAGTCTCGTTATGCAAGGCAAGTTTGGATATCCCTTGAGCAATCTCTTCAAGCTGTGAAGAAGGTAAGGGAAAACAACTTTCCTGCTGCTGTGAGCACTTACATGACCACCTTCAGACTCCACAGTTATGGCCTGTCCAATGGGTGTGTGTATTCCTGATGCATTCCATGCACCCCTGTCTTCCAGAGTTAACTTGAAGAGTCCTTGAGCAATGTCATCCAGCTGTGCTTTGTCCTGTTCATTTGTACCAAGTGCTGACAGCTTGCAAATGTAAGTTATGCATAGCATTGAAGTGACGCATGAAGCTTACCTGCCTAGATTCTCCCATGCTAGTACCATCTTCCAGAACAAGGTCAGCATGGTCATTCCTTATGTGCATGTGCCTCTCATTTCTGGTGATTTCCCTTCCCCCAGGGCCACAAGTCGAACAGAAACAGAATAGCATGGATAGTGGTGAGTGGGGATTATTTGCATGAATGTCTTCTGATATTCACCATATATTTTGTAGCTGCACACAGTTCTAGAATCACCTTGTATTTTACAGGTAGCTACATGTATTTCTAGCCACCTTGTATTTTACGCTGTTGTAACTAGGTAGGCATAGCGGCCTTATTCAGTGGTGCAGGGGCTTTATTAGTCAGTAGCATAGCAACCTTATTCTGGAAGCGTAGCACTCATATATTATGATTATAATGTACTATACTATAGTATACTAGTGTTTTTGGATGCTATTTAGGCCACTATCGCATGGTGCATCACGTGCTTGAAATCGCTTGACACTATTTAGGCCACTTTTTTCTCAGGCTACTCTTCTTCTTCTTCCATCATGTGTCCGGTCATACCTCTTCAACTGTAGCTGTAGAATATAATATGTAATTATGTATGCAACTTGCAACATCATTGCAAGGCGTCACCATGCCAAAAAAAAATAAGCCTGTCGATGAGTTGTCCGATTTATCACGATGCACCGCTGCTCAAACAAAAAAGCAGATGAGTTATCCGAATCATCATGCTGAGCGAACTGAAAATTAGCGTATCTAGGGCAACGATCTACCATCCATCCAATGACAAAAAGCCCATCAAGCTAGCTGGTAGGTAGCTACTTTATTGTGTATCAGCTAATTGATTATCGTGTTAGTCCTGCTTGATGTGACCGGAAAATAAAAACTATCGGCCTGTAAGGTCGACCCTCTACACTCTGCCCCACTGATGCAGCCTTCCTCAGCCAGTATGATACCTGTCCACACCGAAGATCCTGATGTCCCGGTTTCGCCAGCATCTGCATTGGAAGCAGTTGGGAGAATATCTCGGACGGTAAGTGCCCCACTTTTATAAATGCCTGCCACTCAATCGCAGTAGGCGGGTGAATTTTCCAGACATAGCATTTACAGCCTCAGCCAGCAGCTTATTCATGCACCCACGCTTCCAGACCATCAAGCTGGCATTCATGCTCAAGCGAAGGCATCCTCGGATATCACCCGCTCTACTGCATATACCCCTTACACTCGGTTCAAATCTCGATCGCGCGCAATTGTTGGTGCAGGCGAAGTTGCTGACGAGGGTAAAACCTCCACTGAGGGCGAAGGAGCACCCACAACTCCTGATAGCGATAAATCCCCGGTATTTTACAGCCCCATTGTTGAGGCGCCAGGATTCTCATTTCAGTTCCACAGGTTCCTGTAAACCCTTCCGCCGTAGGGTCCTCTCAGGGCCTTGTGAATTCAGCCAGAAATACCTCGCCACGCTGCAGCCCCCCACCATGGCGTCCATACCGAGGCCATGTCTTCGGGCACGAGTTTGCGACAAGCGACCGCAGGGAACGCAATTCTCGTTCCCGTAGCCCCCACGAACTTCGCCAGCTTGGCCATTTCCGAAGATCGAGCTTACCTATCGTGAATCGCCATGGTTCACCAACCTCACCCTCACTGCTAAGTACTGGACTGCCTGACCACCCTCTCGCCACCCCTCCTGCTGCTGAAGGCACCCCCATGGACGAAGACTCCTACCACTCTCCGATACTTCCAAGTGCCCAGATCAACCCGGCTTGTTCAATGGATACAAACGCCCCTTGTAATGCTGATCCAATGTCGCTGCATCCATCATCGACCTCGACAGCCACGAACCAACCTTCAAATGCCTCCATGCACTCACCTCCCCATCCGTGCATGGCCTTAGTACCCTTGCACTCGCCTCCATCCCGACCTCCACCTCCGCTCCCAGTCTCGACACTCTCACTTCTGCACCCACCTATGCACCCGCTCTTGGCCTTAATACCCTCGCACTCACCTCCGGTGCAACCTCCGCACCCGTTCCCGGCCTCAGTACCCTCGCCCCCACCTCCGCCCCCACCCTCCGTCTCAGCACCTTTACATCCGAACCCATCTCCTCATCTGCCCTGGGCCTCAGTACCCTCACCCTCCCCACCTCCGCATCCACATCCATCGACACCCACGCACCAACGTCCAAAGCCGCTTCAACCTTCCCAAGGGCTGGCGCAGGTGCAACGCCCCTCCACATTACCAATGACTCCGGCAGCCGAGCCTCATGCAGCCAGCAGTACTGGGGCCGGTACCACACAGATGCAATGTGTGACATCCCCTGCCCCTCAGCTTACGCAAGCTTTGGCTGCTGGGAGTGTCCCTCAAGCGCGTCCAGCGGCAATGCCAAGCTCCACAGGAAGACCCTCCAGGGTGAACTTACCTGCGGATATAGGATCAATAATAGATCAAGAGATAGCTGCCCGGGTGAATGCTACAGCTGCAGCTCTTGTCGAACTGGCAGTTCAAGGAATTCTTGGTGCTTGCATTCCTCAGCTGAAGGAACTGATTCAATCACAGTTCGAGAGTCTGCAGCACGGAAGTCAAATCAGAGGTGATTCAAATTCGAAGGTAGAGGATCCGGGTTGTAGCTCGGATGACGATACTGTCGCACTGCGCCGTCGGAAGAAGCCAGGGCCACAGGGAAAGATCAACCGTCTGCATGCAAGTATATGTAAGAATTTGGCAAGCACCCACTGACATAGCTATATAGAAGGTTTTTCGGGATTACCTTCGGGAAAAGAAGATCATCGCAAAGAAGTCTGACA
>JBBPKI010001515.1:0-12058 GCA_038089155.1 Nevesoporus exiguus
TTTTTGATCGGCAGATAGCCAGAGGTGTCCCCTACCTTTCACCTAACCAAAGCTAAGCGATACTCCCACGCTTGCACTTACTACACTTCCAGTACTACAAAATAGTCAAACATTGCAGCGGTTTTGGAAGTCACTGTACTTTATAGTCCTGTAATGCATGCATGGACCAAGGTAAAGGGTAGGCATAGAAGGAAATAGAAGGTGGGGGAACAACTGCGGATGGCTATATATGGATCACGACAGCATGTGAGAGAACGCTGTTAGGAGGTAATGTCCTCAAAGAAGGTAACTAAGTAAGAATGGAAATGGTAAAGGAGTAGTCAAGCTCATCCAGTGAGAAGGTGACTAGGAATCATAAGTATCGGGTGTGCAGATGTGGATACATACATGAAAGATATGTGTTCAGAAATAAGGAGAAGACCAGGATGTAAAGAGAAAATTGTAACAGGTAGTAAGCAAGCATATCTCTGCCCATAGACATATAGTTGATTTTTATTCTCTCTTCTCTTCCTTAGTTAACTTCACATCAGAGTTGAACTGAGGTAAAACCCTACTTCTTTTATCTTACATTTAGCTAATGTACTATAGTGGGCACTACTGCCTTGTCACTAGTTCTAACAAATACATATTGGTGCTTGTGGACAGAACAAGTATTTCCCCGCCATAACATGCTAGGTCTTGCTAGGATTAGCCACCTTTGCTGATGTGGTTCTTGCAGTTGAAAATCCTGCAAGGCCCAAAGCTCGCACACCAGGGCTGCAGGTTCAGCTTGAGAGTCCAGAACAAGATGGCGTAATAGCCGCCTCGCGATCCCCACACCCCAGCCTCGGCAGCGAACTACGCCTTCGGAAGAATAATTTTCCCTCCAGGGAAGAGCGGGGACTATCCGGATTCCGACAGCACGAGTTGATCGCCGCGATCACGTGAACACGTTCTGCGATTCTGCGGAATGGAACTGACTCATCATGGACTAGACACGAATCTGTCGTATTCAAGGTCACCAATTAGCGCGTGCGGCAGTTACTTGCTTTACTATTAATTTCGATAGGCAATAATGATCGTGAAACCGAACCGATACCTCGAAGTCGCTGGTTAAGCTTCTCGGCGATTACTGGTAGCAAATCTATCACGATGTCAGCTCTTGGGCTGTCCGACTTGGTCGACAGACTCGTATGCGCTCGGAAAAATTTATGGGCAATGAAGAGAACTCTGGTGAATATTGACAATTTCGTGATCCGAGTACTTGTTTGTTGTGTAGTCGTGCTTAGCCGCCAGGATGGCAGAATCCCAACCTAGCCGGGTAATACCGCTCTCTAACAAGTGGTACAACAGATTCGCTGCAATGATGGTACTCCTCGGGCGTACAAGCAGTCTGTGAGCAACCCACCAATTAGCCCAGTGGGTCTACTTACAGTCATCCCGGATTTCTCCAGACGACAAGTCCTCTCTGAGTCGGGACCTATAATGAATGAGCAAAGCTCATTTATTAATAACCCAACTCCTCCAAACAATATAATACCGTCGTATGCCTAGCCGAGCCTTCCCGCTAGCTCCTCGCTAGATCGATGGCAAAGAAGTCCGATCACTACCATACTTACCATCTCACGTAACCCTTCTAAGCATAAATAAGAGCAACTTCACTCAGCGCGATAGTTTTTCAATCGTACAGGTTGTCTCCAGCTCCCATGGGCGCAGCTATATGGGGCCCTGGTTTTATAGGCACGTAGGTAGCACTACAACGCCCACACCCGAGAGCTAATTATCCTTGCAGGGTTGACGGTTGCGATAGCGTATGCCAAAACCTTTCCTGTCAGGATTGACTTATACGCATGATCGATTTAATGCTAGCTTATATGGAGTCTCAGTTGGTCAATTTGTGTTCTATGTGCAAGCATTTCCACGCGATATGGTTCAACTAAAGATACTGGTAAGCATTCCAGATGGCACACAGGTTCTAGCGTTTCTCATTCCGATTGTGTCCATGTGCAGGTGTCCTTTGTCTTGTGTGTTTTCTCGTCTACATTTCGTCAATATGACTGACATTAAAACAGCCTCCTCGACAACGTCCAGTCGTTGGCGTTGGTATGGGCTTACTATCACATTTTGATCAATTGTCGATCAAATAGCTCACCCGAGTGTAAGATCTATCTACCTGCGTGAGTCACTGGGTAAGCGCGAATGTTTTTGAAGCTCAGAGTTGTTGCATCTCGCGCTAGGTCAATGATTGTATGTTACCTGTACATCTCGCGGTGCTCTCGCGCTGAACACACCAAACATTCTAGCTCAGTATGTGTATCACAGTAAGTGGCACTCGACCCCATCAAGTACTATATGAGTGACACAGTTCAAGTACTGGACCACCTTTATTGTTCAAAGGTAGGCCTTGCATTATTCGATCCAAATCTGTCTAATTTCCCTGATAGCTTTTACGCTCATCGAGTCTGGATAAGTAAGTGATCTCGCCATTTTCTCTCATGCCCATCGACTTTCACTCCGTAGTTAGCAACCGGAATCGCACACTCACAAACACAGTGGTATGGTCTGTAATGATGACACTAGTGCCGGGATTAGCTGAATTCGCAACAACAGTTCGTATTGGCCCTTGCTCAGTTAGGTAAGCAATCCAGTTAAGTCTGATCTCCTTGACCGGATCCCAAACCAGTGCTGGGTCTCTGTTCGTACCTCTCTATTCCTTCTGTCATTTGCTTGCATTAATTGATGCTCTGATTGGCGACATTACAGTATGTACGGCATGGATGTTGGTGGCCACGTAGTATTCCCGGAGTTCTTACTGACCGCCCTGCAGAATTCACACGCCGACATACCAACTTGCACTCACCCTTCAGGTGTGGTACTACGAGACTCTTGGTGCTGGACTCATGTGATGCACTTACCATAGTTTCCAACGTTATCTGCGGTGGCAAGCGCTCTGTGCGATTTCATCATCACTGTTTCTATTTATTATTACCTGCAACCGGCGAGGACAGGAGTAAACCGGTACTACCCTCTCCTGATCGCGAGTAGGATCTTATCCGATTCTTGACAGGCGAGGTAACTACATCAAGAAAATGAACTTCATCTTCATCCAGATGGGCCTACTCTCTTTGTAAATCCGTGCTCGTGTGCCTTGGACGCTGTTGACTGGGTCTTTCTTTTCATGTAGCATCAATGCGGCGGCAGTTGCGATTACAGTAAGCGGATCACAGGAGAACACTCATCAAGTCCGAATTGACGCAGTTTGCTAGTGCTATGTGCAAGACCATGGACTGTCTCAGTTGCTAACTGCTGCTCCGGGTGCCATATTATCTAAAAGTGAGTCTGCAGTGATTCCACATGACCTGCTTGCGGGACTAATGTGTTTCCATCCACAGCCTACGTGAATTCCATGCTCAGTGTGTGAGTAATATCCGATCCAGACGATGCTTGCTGGCATGACTGGGGTCCTCAGGCTGAATGCACGCAAACCGATCCGGGAAGAACAAGAGGCCCTAGCTCTACGGACCATAGAGGTACCGACACTTCCAACTATTCTGTGATTTCGGTGAGGAGTGCACTACCCTCGTACGGACTCGGGATGCGAATGCTTTCCTTCGCTCTACAACTTACTACTTGAGTTATAACCATTACATACCCTATCCTTTCTCGTAGTAAAGTAAAAAATGTCTACGATTTACCTATCAGCATGGGCTTATCTCGAGCGCATGAGGGAGGGTCGAGATCACAAGCGTCGGGTATGGCATACCGCTCTGTGGTCAATAAGGGGCTCAGGGCCTACATACCAGTCAAGGGAAGATCGAGTGCTTGACGAAATATGCAGGCTTGTGGAGGGTGAGTACAAGACGGCGGAGGTACAGAGGACCGAGGTAACTATCGAGCCGTGTGTCACTCTGGGTAGATGGTCAGAACCAGGGAACCAACTCGAGCCCAAGCCTTGGATAGTCAAAAATGATATCATAAAAGAGCTTTCATTCATCCATTCAAAGTTGTTTCACTCTCCTTTCCGACCATGTCCTTGAGGTTCGACTTAGCTGCGTGCTGAGCTGCTGGCATCGGAGCCGATCATCCATGCATTCAATATTCCATTCTCGGGTCGTCTGACTCTACTGTGAACAAGCTTGCTATGAGCGGCCAGAAAACGCAGGGAACCAGGTTTTGTGGTCAAAGCGCTGATGCTTAGCACATGCGTGGACGCCTGTGCTCACTTGAGTAAGGGTCCACAAGCTTAGAATTATAATACCGTACCCCTGCTGCACCATACCTTGCTGCATAGGTGTCGGCGAATTTTTTTGCTTAACTTTGATGTTTCCCTATTCTCCTGTGTTCAACAAACAAAGTTTAATTCGTTCTCTCGTTCTTGAAAGGCACAAATCAACTACTCATCATCAGTTGTGCCATCGTCTGGGGTATTCACTCTATTAATTCTACGACCTTCCTTTCCAGTTTGCTGGCGCATGTTGGTGACTTCAAATGATCGACCCTCTTTCGGTGAATTACGCGGATGCGTTTGACACTTCTTCTACATGTACTCTTTGCCAAGGAGCATACCAAGCTCTGGAGAGTCCTTACTCGCTAGCAACGGGATTCTCGACGTTCACAGTCCTAAAAGGGGAATATTGGGAAGGCGACGGATAATGCCTAGTGACAGCAACCGGCAAATGGGCTTCGAGGATTGGGTGGATGGGCGATTACTGGTCTATAGAGTGCAGCTGATGATATAGCCCGCTCTTTGTCCCCGCTTTTTAGCCACCACCGTAATCATCGCCTATTTGTGCCAGATGGCATGGAGGCTATACCAACGGCGCTGACGCGCGAGGGTTCTGTTTAGCTACGGGAGATAGCGTACTTGAGCAGAATGACGTTCCTGGGACACTTTCTCGCACCCTGGCAAGCCATACCTTTGTCCCGCTGTGCCGGGTTGCTTGAGTTTAAATATTGGAGCACCGCGGAGTCTGGACGTGGTGACAATTTGACTCCTTCCTTGAAAAGGTAGAATATTTACCAGCGCTCGGAGTGAGACTTGGGACGTGTGCATAATCCACGAGGCTCACTATACGTCCCCACAGTCGAGAAACCTGCGGAGCCCGATGCTCACACACCAGGGCTACAAGTTCGGGATGGTTTGGTGAGGTTGAACAGGACTTGGACCAGGGCGAGATGACCTACACAGTAATAGCCATTTCGGTCGTCCGTGCCTCTGCCATTTGCATCTTTATGAATCAGCCTCGGCAACCGAGCGTGCCCTCGCGAATGGTTGGAAGAAGAGTTCTCCCCCACCAGTTGGCAATGCTAGGGAAGGGTTGGCCTGGGAAAACGGGCCAGAGTCTCCCCGGCACCCTGAACACCAAAATGAGATCCGACCACGATCACCCGAACAGGATCAAAATAGAATGAACTTCAGAGAGATGGCATCCCGGGCTAGCGCGTGCGGCGGCGATTTACTTCATGACACTTGGCGATAATAATGAATTTACTGCGTTACTGGGAGCTTTCACTCAGCAGCGATATTGGAACATTAATTCCATAGGCATCAGGAAAGATGGTGCTTAACAAACGCTGGTGGGGATCAGTGCTGCCTTTGACGAGGCAGTAGTGGTATCAAAAAGAAAACCTTAATGTGATATCTTGAGCCTCGAAGTCACTGGGGAAGCTTTTTGGCTACCACTGACCGGTGAGTTCATCATGATGTCAGCTCTCGGGGCCCACCGACACGATTGACAGACTTATAAGAAAAAATTTCGCAGGCAACGAAGGGAACTTCGATCAATGTTGACAGTTTTGTGATGGGCCACCTATTATATGGTCATCTTTAGTCGTGGGAACGGCAGTGGCCGCGGCGGCGCGATTCGATTAGGGTAATGCTACTGACCGGATTCGCGCCAGTCTCGGAGGACACTCCCCAGCTGCGGCACAAGTGGTCAGGGAGCGCTCCATCATGGGTCCAGTGGGTCCACTTATTTTATCCACACATTTCTCCGGGCGACAAGTTCCCTCGGAGCCAATAGTAATGCGGAGTTAGTAGGCAAAGTTCATTTAACCCGACTGGTGAGCGCTTCGGATAACATTAATCGGTACTGTCGGTCAGCTTTTGAACACCAGCTAGCCGAGATGAGCCGAGGCTTAGCCGTTAGTCTTTCTCAGTTCAACCATCTTCAACTCAGGAACAACTCTTGGCTATCTTTTCTGTTGGTCATCGTCCAATCATGAGCCTCAAGTGACTGCGGCGTTAAACGATAGCGTCATTTTACTGCTCTTCGAGTATGGTGTGTCGTGCCGAGTTTTGCCATTGGCTTGGCTTCTGTCACGCCAAACCTCCCTATGGACGGCAAAAAAGACCAAATCCAACTTCTGTCGGATTTCACGTAAGTACTGTCAGTATACATAAGTGCGACCTCACCACCCGGTCTTCCCATCGCATAGGCTGTTTCCGTCTCTCATGGGCATAGCTCTATGGGGTCCTGGCTTCATAGGCATGTAGGAGACACTACAGACATCTTGCTCAGAGACTAACCTCCTCTGTAGGGTTGGTGGTTGCATTAGCGTATGTCAGTCTACCCATCACGACTGATTTATACGCATGATCGACTTCATACTAGCTTGCATGGTGTCTCAGTCGGTCAATTCGTGTACTATGTGCGGGCATTTCCGCGCGACATGGTCCAACTTAAGTTCTTGGTGAGAGTTTCAGATAGCATACGGGCTCTAACCCTCCTTATCCGGATTATGACCATGCACAGGTGTTCATCGTCTTGTATGTTCGCCCCTTCGGACCTCGTCGCTGTGACTGACGGCTGAGCAGCTTCCTCGACAACATTCAGTCAGTTGCGGTGATTTGGGCTTACTATCATATTTTGATCAGCTGTCGGTCAAACATCATGTCAGGGTGTGCGGTCTATCTGCCCGTGTGAGTCTGTCGGTGAAACGACGCCGTTTTGAAGCTCATGCAGTATTGAGTCTCCCGCCAGATCAATGATTGTACGTGACTCGTGTATCTAGTTCGCGACGCACACGTACTAAATATGCCAAACATTGTAGGTTGGACTGTGTATCATAGTAAGTAGCATGCGACCTACCGAATGCTTCGTAGATGACATTGTTCAAGTACTGGATCACCTTCATGGTTCAAAGGTGGACCTATTCACTATTTGCACAGAACGATCTCCTGATGCTCCGATAGCTTTTACGCTCATCGAGTCTGGATAAGTAAGCAATCAAGGCGTTCCTTCTGACAACCATCAACTTCTACCCGACAGTCAGCAATCGGAACCGTGTCATCACTTCCGCAGTGGTATGGTCTGTGATGCCAATATTAATACCAAGATTAGCTGAATCTGAAATGACAGTTCATATCCTCTTTTACTCAACTTGGTAAGCAATCGAGTTAGACCGCTGGCATCCTTGACTCGATCCCAAATCAGTGCTCGGCCTCTGTTCGTGTTTCTCCATTCCCTTTGTTAACTACGTGCATTAATTGATGCCCCCTGACTGGCGACACTGCAGTCTGTACGGGATCATTGTAGGTGGCCAAGTATCATATCCAGGCTTCTTATTGATCGTTTCGCAGATTCCACACGCCGACATACCAAGCTGCACTCACCCTTCAGGTACACTGCTATGAGATCCAAGGTGCTGGACTCACGCATCAATCATAGTTCACGCCACTATCTGCGGTGGCAAGCGCTTTTTGTGATTTCATCATCACTGTCTCTTTTTATTATTACCTGCGGCCGGCGAGGACAGGTGCAAGCCGGTACTATACTCTCTTCTGATTGCGAGTGGGGTCTTATCCGATTCTTGACAGGCAAGGTAATTATATCAAGAGAATGAACGTCATCTTCATTCAGATGGGCCTACTTTCTTTGTAGGTCCGCACCTGGGTGCCTTGAGTGTTGTTGATTCAATCTTCCTCGTGCAGCATCAATGCAGCAGCAGTCGCTGTCGCGGTAAGTGCATTCCTAGGGAATATACATCAGGTCGGAAAGGGATTGACGCAGTTCGCAAGTACTATGTACAGGATCACGGTCTATCTCAGTTGCTAACTGCTGCTCCTGGTGCCATATTATCCAAAAGTGAGCTCACAGTCGTTCTGCATGATTTTGTTGCAGGACAGATGAGTATCTATCTACAGCCTACGTGAACTCGATGTTCAGTGTGTAAGTAATATCCGATCCAGGCAATGTTAGCTCATATGACCGGGATTCACAGGCTGAATGCACGCAGACCAATCCGGGAAGAACAAGAAGCCCTAGCTCTACGGACCATAGAGGTCCCGACGCTTCCTACTATTCTATGATTTCGGTGATGAATGCACTATTTAATGTATGGACTTAGCAACGCGAATATTCCCCTCTCTCTATACCTTACTACTTGTGTCACAGTCATTATATAGCTTGGTTCTTCCTTGTGAAGGTCTAAGAGTCCATTGAACGAAGCCATCTCAAGCGCATGACAGAGGGATGCTGAGATGCTCGAAGGGCTCCGAGCTACGAGCCAGTTGCACCAGGTGCTTAGGTAAACACGTCAATGGTTGGCAAACCTGCCGAGCCCAAACGTATATCTTTGCCTCAGGGTCAAGCTGCTGTCTGGGAATCGGGAATGAAGCAGTGACCTTCCACGAATGCTCGGTTGGAAGGTCCCCCCTAGACGACGGTGACGACTCAGAGGACCTGCTTTGGCGTACAATGAGGTCTTCCCTTTGGACAGTTTGGGTAGTCCGGTGAGGCGACTGGTACGTAGACCTTCGATGGCCAAGAGCCCGAGTAATACTCTATAAAAAACCTTCTGAGCATTACCCCCGACTTTGAAGTCACGTGGTGAGGTGTGATCACGAAACGCTGGTCCTGACCAGCTTCGTGACTTTCAAGCATTCAACATGCAGGTCATCCGACTCGAGTGACAAACCTGTGAGAGGTCAGGAAAGTTTGCGGGTGACGCAGGGAGTCTAGATTCATAACAAGGAACTCAATCGACAGGCCAGTGCCGCTGGGCCAGCAAGATATAGGTGGAAATGTTGTCGTACGAGATCCTATGGCCTAATCAAAGTCCTCGTAGAGCAACACGGTTGAGCCCTCGTGTAGGCTGGCGAAAGCATTCAGAAACACAACGTAATAGGTTGCTCCCGCAGATAACTGCCCCGTCCCTCATACATACACACGAGTGCCAGGACCCCGAGTTGTACTGCGTCAATGCGAAGTTGCAGACGTGTTCAGTAGCTCGATCGGACGAGTCCCTCCGGATGATAGTCGGTAAGGGGTTCCACCAATGGGTCGATTTGGTTTACTTCTAGTATTTACGCGGATTTTACTAGAATTTAGGCTTCCACTCGATAGTGGGGAGCCAGAAGTTCAATCGACCCTTGGGCCTGTGCACACTGTCTTTGACTCCCGGGCTCACGCCACACCAAGCTCGAACTTTGCTATTTAATTGAAGTCCCACGTAGATAGCCGTCTCACGTAAACCCCATTGATTATACATAAAGTCGACTTATGATACTCAGTACTGCCCCGTAGGTTCCCCCTTGTACAAGCTGTTTCTGTCTGCCATGAGTACAGCTCCATATCTATTATGGGGTCCTGGCTTCATAGGTTCGTAAGGATCGTTACAGCGTTCATGTTCAAAGATTAACTTCCGCAGGCGCTACGGTTGCAACAGCGTATGCCAATTTATCCGGTCACAGTTAGCTTATACGCATTAAATGGCATCTTAGCTTATACGGGGTCTCAATCGGTCAATTCGTGTACTATGTGTGGGCATTTCCACACGACACGATCCAACTTAGGTTCTTAGTGAGCATTCCAAATGGCACACAAGTTTTGACGTTCCTTACTCTGATCGTGTCCACGTGTAGGTGTTCATTGTCTTGTGTGTTCGCCCCCCTTACTTGTCAATTTGACTGACATTGGAGCAGCCTCCTCGACAGTGTTCAATCGTTGGCGGTGACATGGACTTTCTATCACATTTTGATCAATTGTCGATTGAATGGTTCGCTGGGGTGTGCGACCTATTTACCTCCGTGAGTCAGTCTGTGAAGTAACACTTCCAAAAGCTTATATAGTATTGCATCTCGCGCTAGACTATTGATTGTACGTGACCCACTCACATTTTCGGGGCACACATACTGAGTGCGCGAATCGTTGTAGCTTGGTGCGTCTACTGTAGTACGCGATACCTAACTCTACCGAATGTTCTATAAATAAATTTGTTCAAGTACTGGGTGACTTTTATTGTCCAATGGTAGATGTTGTACTATTCAGTTCAAATATTTTCTTACGCCCCTAATAGCTTTTATGCTCATCGAGTCTGGATAAGTAAGCAACTGTAGCATTCCCTCTCTTTACTGACTACCTCTACCCTACAGTCAGCAATCGGAATCGCATCATCACATCTGCGGTGGTATGGTTTATAGCTGAGATACTACTACTGAGAACGACTAAATTCAAAGCAATAGGTCGTATTGGCCCTTGCTCAGTTTGGTAAGCAATCAAATCGAACATATGATTTATCTGATTCGACAACCCAGTGCTCGGAATCTGTTTGTGCTTCTCCATCCGTTCTGCCCTACTCATACCAATCGGTACGCGCGGCCGGTAATACCACAGTAAATACGGCACGATTGTGGGTGGCTAGGTAGCATGCTGGGTTCTCGTTGATCGTTTTTCAGAACTCGTACACCAACGTACTATGTTATATCCACCTCTAAGGTACTGTCCTAAGGGATTATGGGTGCTGGACTTACGGAATACTTTTAGTTCTCGCCATTGGCCGCGGTAGCAAGCGCTATGTGTGATGCTATCATCACGGTTTCTATTTATTATTACCTACGGCCAGCAGGGACGGGTGTGAATCGGTACCTTTCTCCTGTTACTACAAGTTGGATTGCATTCAACTCTTCATAGGCGACGTAATTATGTGAAGAAACTGAACTTGATATTCGTCCAGATGGGACTCCTCTCTCTGTGAGTCCGGGCCCAAATATTTCGCAAGTAACTGATGCAACTTCTCTTTCTTTCTGTGCAGTATCAATGCATCGGCAGTGGCCATCATGGTAAATGCAGTGCCAGGAAATACATATCACATCGGGATTGATGGGGTTCCTCAGTACTATATACAAGTCCACGGAGTGTCTCAGTTGCTTAGTGCGGCTCCGGGTGCCATACTGTGCAAGAGTGAGTTTGCAGTTGCTCACCTGATGTACTCGCAAGACCAATGAATATCTACCTGCAGCCTACGTAAATTCCATGTTCAGTGTGTGAGTAATATCCGATCCGAGCAATGCTAGCTCATATGACCTGGATCCTCAGGCTGAATGCACGCAAACTGATCCGAGAAGAACAAGAAGCCCTAGCTTTACGGCCCATAGAGATCCCGACACTTCCAACTATTCTGTGATTCGATAAAGGGTGTGCTATGCCGTATGAACCTTGCGGTGGGCATGTCTTGCACCTCACCGTTTGCGCGAGGATCCTGATTAGTTCTTTTTTGTAAAGTAAACCTGTTAGGGGATCTCTAATAGAAATAATGCTACTTTGAGGTTCGGGCGCATGAGCGAAGGACGCTGAAATGCTTGAGAGAATCCATGAAGCCGGTTGCGTCGGACTTACAAGCATCCGGAGTGGTTTACAGTTTTCTGGCTGAAAGCCAAGTTCGATACATGCATATCCAGACCCACAATCAAGCTGTTTTGCGTTGTCAACCAAGAATCCAGGATGAGAGCTATACCAGTCTTCCGCATTTCTGCATTTATCCGACCCAATTTCACGTCAAAATATCTGTAAGCATCGGGCCTAACAAAAAACTAATTATTAAAATATGACCGAAATATTAAACTTGGAATTTAGACCACGAAGATGTACTAAATTTCAAGTTTAGCCTTGGTTTAGCCCATCCAAACTTGAAGTTTTGCCTCCAGCCTAGATTTTTGTTATAGAATATATGCGCGAGAAAGGGGAGGCGCGACGGCTGTCGAGAGACAATCTCAGTCGTCGTGCGGTGCAACGGACTATATATATTACCTGTCGAGAGACAATCTACATACAGGTAAGTTCGAGTAAGTAAATGTGAA